>JAHZNP010000333.1:0-74029 GCA_020615345.1 Triops cancriformis
GAAGTTCGCAGAGCAAAGGAGAGATATGGGAAAGCGAGGAGTGTGACATTTTTGAAAATAGTGAAATTGAGTAAAAATACATTGGCGAAGGCAACAATACGAAACTTACAGTGCACTGTTTACCAAGTGAAAAATTATACTTATTTCAAGTATATATGTGGAATAAGGACAATGCTCTGGAATAAAAATGCTGCTGCGTGTTTCTTGCGCTCTTGTTTCAGATACAGCCTCCCGATTTAAGTGCCACGAAGTCAGTGGAGAGTTTCTTTGAAATATTTTAAGGAACGACCTGAAACGAGAAAGGAATTTTTCGCGATGACGGCAGATTGTTATAGAACTTTTCAGGTGATTTCTTAAAAACTACTTATCTGATTGGAGTTAGCTTTTCACCATGAAATTCAGAAAATAGTGACCTATTGCGCAAATTCATCCGAGTTAGTTTTTTTTCCTTAATCTAAAAGGTGGTAAAATTCAGCTCAATTTTACAAACGTATTAAACAATAATTTCTAAATGATCTCAAACTACAGCTTTAACTGGCTAACTGTATTGCAGAAATATAACTTTTTAGGTGATTTCTTAAAAACTGCTTATCTGATTGGGGTCAGCTTTTCACCGTGAAATTCAGAAAATAATTACCTATTACGAAAATTCATCCAAGTTAGTTTTTTCCTTTATCTAAAAGGTAGTAAAATTCAGCTCAATTTTACAAATGTATTTATAATTTCTAAAGTATTTCAAACTACCGCATTAACTGGCTAACTGTATTGCAGAAATTTCCGTGTTTGCCCCAAAAACCGAAAATTTTATACCACTTGAATTTTACGATTATTGGTATGGTTTTATTTCTGTTGTATTATTTGTATGTTTTACGGTTGATCCCTGACGGTAAGTTATCGATTCATAAAGTCTAGTGCGTCTCAGAGATTTTGCACAAATTTTATGGCACGAAATCGTATTTCAATTCTTCTTGGAAAAATGTATACTGTGACGCGAATTATGACGAATTACAGAAGTTTTTGCGATATCGCTGAAGCATTTAATAGTTTCCCTATAGGGAGTCTAAAGTATACCACATTCTTTTGGGTCATTTTAACAACGTATCATGATGTTCGAGAAAACATTTTGTAAGGAATTCAAAACCAGCGTTAGGAAACCCGATTTTGTCTCCAAAGACCCTGGTCCAAGTGACAGCTAAGGCCAATCGCAATACCGGACACCCTTTTCTTGCCCTATTAGTCAATAAAACCCGTGGGGTGGGTGCCCTTAAACTATAACTGCCGGAATCTCATAAAAATTCTGGGCAGAACATTTCTCAAGTTCCGTCAGATTCGGACCCATCTGGATTATGGCTGGTGGTCATTCGCAGTCTTGTCCATGCTTTCATTACCGTGGTAAAGTCACGTCGAAAGATTTGGACCCTTCGTTAAACGGCATTTGTCACATTCGTGGGGGGAAGGCGAAGAAGGAAGGTGTGGCTAGGAAGTTCTGGAATGTTCATCAACGCCCGTTTTCCCCCCAACTTCCAACGTGGAATAATTTTCAATATCACCGTGTTGACCTTTTTATTATTATTTTTTTTTACCTTTTTTTTGGTGGCGTTTCGTGATAACTGGGAAACTGAGTTTCTGTGACTGGCGTAGTGCAAGTATTGTCGTTGGAGGGGGAGAAAGGGTGACGCAGATAGGCTATCATCCCTGACAATGTTCACTTATGAAGATGAGTGAAGACGTCTCTGGGGGGGTCGGCCCCCATTTGCATATCAGAGACGCGATCCCTGAATTCCAAGTCAAGGACTTGATCATCTCGCTTGCCTCATTGTCATCCCAGGTCTCCCCATTAGCAAAAATGAGATGGATATAAAAAAGAGAAACTCCTTATTTTTCTTTTTTTTCTTTTCTTGGCACCGAGCTGTTTCAGGCAGTAACGTTGTGTCAGTCGGTCTGTGCTGCGCTGGATGTGTGTCTTCGCTAGCCCAACAATGAAAACCCTTGAGAATTTCATACACTAGCATATATGAGGTGACTTTCGCTTTTTTCTTTATTTTCGCCCCGTTGGTTGTACAGTTTTTTGTCCTAAAGGAGGCTCCAATTCTGTCAAAGATGTCTGGATTCCATGGCGAAACTTGCAAAAGATGATATGAGACTGAGGACAAACAACAGACAAGAAAAAAAAAGTGCTCCAGGGATGTCAGAAGGAAATCTTTACGTAAAATATGAAAGAATTGAAAGCCTCCGCTTTGACATTCCGGGAGACAATGCCCCCAGAAAGTACCAAAAAATGAAAAACTTGGTGAGCTCGCAAAAGAGAACAGAGAAACTGGTGCCCAGAAAAAAAGATAATACGTAAAAAAAGAGAAAAAGACCCAGTTTTTGACCTGTGTACCTCTTTGACACGTAGGTGCATCTTCCTAAAAAATAAATGAGATGCTTGTATAACAACGCCTTCTAGTTGGATCTCGTGCCTTTCAATAATGAAGGAAACAGATTTTTTTCTCCGGAGGAGGCGGGGAGAAGGCAAGTGACCTGACACACCCAATGCAGGGAATTTTGGGTGAGAAAAAGGTGGCAAAAAAGTTTGAAATGAAAGCAGAAGCAAAAAGTTCTGATTCTCTTGCTGAATAAGACATGCTGCCTATTCTGTGCTTTAGACAAAAGACAGACAACGATGAGGCGAGACGATGCTGACTTGAGCTGAGCTGCTTGAGCAGAGTCCAATACTTGACTCGCAACTGAGCTTGATAACACTCCAGAAAGCCTTCTTCTTCATCTTCATTTTTAGGCCTTTTTGGGGAAACGTGGACTGGCTTTGGGCTGGGATCCTTTTCCTCTTTTTGTGAACTTGGCAGCTCTAAGAGATTAAAAAATAAGTCTGTAGGCCCAGAGGATATTAGGCCTGTGTGATTACACAAGAGCCTGAAACCTTTGATGTGTGTGATGGGTTGTATACATGTGTAGAATCAGCAAATACGTTTGTTCGCTTTTCCAGTGAGAAAGAATCTTGAGATTTTTTTATAACAAGAGATTTTTTTTTAAACACGGGAAAAGGATTGGAACTCGTTACAAAGGGAACTGAGTAGGCTAGAAATATACAAAGCGAAAAACACAGCCTCTTGAAAAATGTAAAAGAAATAAAAAAAGCTCTTCAATGAGGATAACTTGTTCTCTTTCTTTTTATACCACTGTTTTACATATTAAAAAAAGGAAAGAAGCAAAAAGGCAGGCCTCATCTGTGTCTGTGCCTCTTTTGTTCCAGGATAGAAACGAGTCGTCAGCTCAAATTTCTGATTTGGTCCAAATTTCGAATCTTTCAGCAATTTAGGCGGATACAGTGTAATCGGATTCTAAGTGGGTTCTCTGCCAAAAATGAATTCCTTACGTCTAAGATGAAACTTTTTTTCTTTTCTTGGGTTGTCATATTTCCATTCTTTTCATCGTTTATCTCTGCCTCCGTCTCACCTCCTTGTTTGTCCTCAGTGTCAAAATCAAATAACCAAATTACTTAAAATAAATACCGCAATTATAGTTTGAATGTGGGTGTAATAAAGTGGTCATTAAAGGAAAACGATTAAGTTCTCGGCGTTTCTCACATTGTCCCATGTAAGAATAACTCAACCCTTTCCTTCTGTGAATTTAAGGTTAGATAATTGAACTGTACAAGCAAAAGGAAATAAAATAAATGTTCATATAAAATCATACTTTTTAGTATTCCTTTGTATGCTACTATAATCACTTTTTATTTTTCAATCTTTGCAAACAGGATTTCTTTCTGTTAAAGATGTAAACCTAGTTGCTCAATTTTCTTCGTGTAATGATTGGAACATTGTAAGCGCGAGCTAGCCTCCGACTTTTGCAGTTTGGCGGAGGTTGTGGAATTACGAGCGAGTGATATGCGGATGTAAAATAATCTTTATATCTTTTGGCTTAATGTCAAACCCACCGTTAACAGAATTTGCATAAGGTTGAACAAGGTCAACTGTGGTGGTTTAAGTTGGGACGGGGCCCATGTTGGCTCTTAAAAATTCGACTGAAATTATTTTTTTACTAATAACTAAATGTCTGACCAGGAAAATGTTCCGTCTTTTGCAGAAACGTGTTCTGACTGTCTCGGTGTGCCATTTTTTCTTCAGGAATTTTCTTTGGAATGGTAATTCGTACCCAGCGACGAGCTTCAGTTCTCTTGTGTACACCTCAAAAATTAAGTATTGAATTATTTTTTGCGTGATATATTGTAGAATACGCAGCAGCCTGTAATTGCTAGTCAATTAGTGTCTGTTTAACTTTAAAACTCCTTTGTGTTAGGGAAGAAATATTGCAGGGGTAAGCGAGTTTATCGCTAAAAGGGCCGCACTTTTTTCGCGAAAAGGTTATACGTTATTTTATGGAGCCCTGAGCTCCAAGTTGGGAGTTCATACGCTATGGTATACCGGCGAGGAACCGAGTATATGGGAGCTACCACCACTACCACTACTTTTATAACTGATAATTTTTTCCTGGGGGTCCGCCGCGGTCTGGTCCCGAGTCCTTGGGTCATCAAGCAACAGCAGTTGGGACATGTCGGGGAGAGACGCGCTGGGACTTTATGAAAGAGACGGGGGCCCACAAACGCTGAAAACAGCACAGTTGGTCATTTTTAATGGCAGAAAACTGGTTTCTATGGCTCGTATTCATTTAGTGATCTTGAAGCTGCCGTCTTTTCATTTTGGGATGCAGTTTTTTTTGCAGTTATTACTCTAGCAAAAAGGTGGTGGGTTGGATCACTTTCGCCGCGTTTTCACATACCAGCAGCTGAAAAGACTCTCCCCAAAATGATCTAACCGGTCCTGTGCGAAATAACTCCAAAAGTTCTTCGGTAGTTTTGCAATTAAAGTAGATGGCTAAGGTAGTAAACGGAGCAATTTTTTTTTAGCTTGAATCAATTTTATTGAGCGAATCAGATTCCATTGTCAAGGTTAATGGCGAACGAAAAAGCCATACTGTGATTCCTTTGAGAAGATGACAGGTTTTAGCTTGTGCAACTGTAAAGAATGATGAGACTTTTTGATTTGAACTTCTGGTCCTGTGAAAAATGGATCGCACTTGATTGTTGAATGCGAGAGCGTCTTAGCCTCTGTAAGGGGGACCAATGCGTCGATTTCATTGTTGACCTAGGGGTCTGGTAAGTTAGGATGTGGTCGCATTACGCTATTGTAACAAGGACAATTTCCACGTCAAAATGTCCTCATCTATCCACATTAGAAATGTGCTTCCCAAGCTCCTCGATTACCCAGAATTACTTATAAAACGTCCCTTAACTCTAATACACGTAGCATACTTTCTTAAAAATGACAACCAAACTGAGACCAAGAAGATTAATATAATATGAGTTCCCAATGTCTTTTTTCTTTTGAGTGCAGGTATCAAATTTTTGTAAGGTATGAGTGCCTGCTATATAGGAAATATGATTACCTGTACGAATGAAAGACGTATGAGGTAAAGAATGTCAATATAGACCCTTCACCCTGCCTTGTTCAGTGTAAAATAAACTAAATATAGAAGAACACTTGTTTTTACGGCAAACGTCAATGAGCCTAGCTCAGGCCGGCTGAAAATTTTTAAAAAAGGAAAACTCGGATGAAGAATGAAACTGAACCAAGCTAGATGAATAACGAAATGTAGTATTTGAAAACACTTCAAGCTACGATGCACCTAACAGTGGTATAGGGGAATCACACGCTGAACGGCGTCAGCGATATTGCCAGGATTACTGAATATTTCCTTAAATAACTTCGACAGTAAAGTTTTGGATCGTATTATCTAGTGCGCATTTTTAAGGTGTTCTTTAAAAAATTCTTCATACATTTATAAAAAGCGAGTCGAATTGCAACTTTTTTTAAAAATAGCGATTTCCAACATTCGATCGCAAGTTTGTGTAGACTACTTGATAAGTAAATTTTGAACAAAAACGGAATTCAAATCTGACATTTAGTTTAAACATTTTCACCTACGAAACACTTTAAGTGATGAATCCAAAACTACACGACATATTTAAATTCCGGTTTCGCCAGTAAATTATGTAAACCGTGCTATACCTTGAGGTCGTCTATTTAAGAATGTCCTTTTTTAAAAAAAATTGATTCGCTTTTCATGAATTGACTTAAAACGTTTCAAAGGAAAAATCGAAGCTGTACGCTAGGTATTTCAATTCAAAACTTTACTGTTTACATTTTTTAAGGAAATACTGAGCAGTTTTGGTAAAATTGCTGATGCCGTTTAGCATGTGATTCCGGTTTAGATGTACCGTAGCCTTTACAATGTATTTTTTTTAGTGTTGGCCATTGACATCTCCCTATTCCACCCATACCTAATCTCTAGTATAAAGTAATGGGCCTACATTCTAGCATTGTAAAGCCCTAATGAGCACATTCACACTTCATAACGCTTTTCAAATATTAGTATCTTCCTCGTCTTTACGGCTGCTTACCTATTCTGCATTCGCACCCATTAATTTATTAATCAATAATAAGGCGTCGATTTGGTACGATATAATTACTCCCAACGTGTTAACAGCTGGGTGACACTTAATAAGTATTGACTCAGAAAACTGCTGCCTTGAATTATACGAAAATCTCCTTTGAACGCTCAAAATATAATGGTCGATCCTAGCGCCATTTAGGGTGTTTCCTTTTCTAAATGGTCTTTACAATAACTCTTTGAACAGGACGGACGGACACAAAATCGAAAACTTATTTTCTCTTGTATTCTATTAGGTTTTTCGTTAAGTCCGTGCGTATTTCGACCACTTTCGCGTTAAAACAGTCGGGGTATTTCTCCGAATGCCCATGTGCTCTTTTGTGTTTACAAAGAAGCAAGGCTGGTGTCTCACTGACATTTAAACCACAGTTAGATAATTCTTGATGTGAATATAAAATTTCTATTCAACGTTGAAAGGTGAACGGTACCGCGGGAAATTATCGCCATTTTTGCGTTATAATTTCCACAAATGTCTCAACGCTTCGGAAACTACTAAAAAAAATCTGTAGTTTATCGTTCTGATGCCCTACGAGATCACGCGGTGCGGAAACCGTGTCCGTTGTTTCGATGTGGGAATTTTTATTTAAGATGGTTACTGACCGGTCGCACTTAAGAGGTCGATACGGACCAAATAATGACTTTTGTGGACACAAACTCACATTTAACAATTGAGGAGATACAGGAGATCGTTAGTGTATCGCGTTAAAGCGTTGTGATCCACCCGAAATCAGCTAAAACGTGAACACGGCGGATGTCAGGCTCCCGCACCAGTCTGGCATCAGCCTGGCCAACAGAAGAGCCGTAGACTTCCATAAGACAAAAACACACATCTTTGCCGCCCTGACAAAAAAATTTCGAAGTTTCCACGGATGTTCGGTCACACAATTCTTATAGTCCTGACATTGCTCCATCGGATGATCATCTTTTTATCTTTCTTCAAAATTTTCTTTATGGGAAAAAATTCGAAAATCTGGAGGCCATAAAAAAGCACCTCGATCAGTTTTTTGAAAAAAACACACAAGATGTTTTTGGAGAAGGGCATCTTCGATCTACCCTATCGTTAGGCTTAGGTGGATGAACAAAACGGTACATACACAATTTAAAAAAAGACGTTACGTACAGAGAAATTCGTTGTCAAATTGTCAGTAAAAATACGCTCGTACTTAACGAACAACCTAATATATATATAGAATTGAATACAATAAAGTTTGGCACGTGTAGTAGCCTTTCCAAATGTTGCTGTGCATTTTCATCACAGCGCGTCAGTAACCTTGATAACCAGCATCCATTGAATGTTTCATTTAGAGTAAATTCACTTTTTTTAGGGTTCAGTACATTTGTTTCTTTGCTCATTCACGCACAAGCGAGTGCTAAAATATGAAGGTAACCGACGAGACTTTTTATCAGCGAATTTTTTTCTTTTTTACAAAACAGGTTTCCTCTGTGGGTTTGTACATCCTCCATTAGTTCTGGAGAGACAATTTTCTTGTTTTAATTATTCGTGTGGCATTGTACCTATGCGATACAGGCAACAGGCGAAAGCCTACGCCTGGAGAAATAATAATAAAAAAACGACGAGAATTATTTTCTAGTACCGGTGCATTCCGACTAGCAATATTTCTCAGATCAGTAATCTTCGACTATCTTGTTTTCAATGTTAATTTTTATTTGGATGTACGTCGTTGTCCAAATATAAACTACTTTCGGAGAATGTAACCTTTTCGGTAGGGGTCTTTGTCATCGATCTATTAAAGATCTCTTGGCCTTGTGCTGCTTGCTCGTTAAACTACCAAGAATCCAAGTGTTCACACTATAACTACAACTTTCGAAAGGTGACTTGAGAGGTTTAAGTTACCCATAGTGAAGTAACTTCACTTAACTCACTTTCACAGTTCAAGGATCTCAATGTTTCTTGCCTTAATGTTCAACGGATCTCAATGTACCTCACCTTAATATTCAATGGGTCTAATGTAAAAATGAAAACGTGGCCAAAACATCTGAAACAGGCAAATATTTCGGATTTTAAAGGCATTCAGGTGTGATCCAGTTCCACCATTTTTGACACTCAGTGTCGCCTTATTACGCTTTGGTAGCGCCATTTCCCACCATTACAACACTTCTGCCCATTGCCACCGCACAATATCAAGAAAAATACGTTCAGACGCAACCTAGCGACGTTTAAGTCGCAAGAATGGCGCCTAAGGGGACAATAGCTAGAGACGCTTCCGCCCCAAATTTATCAACACGACAAATTACCCGTCTTCGACACTAATACTGCCACCGTTCAAGAATCGGTCGTTTCCGATACCGGCGACGTCCACGAGGGTTCGTGTGTCAGACTTTCCATGATTAATTCCCCACCATCGCTCGCGAATTCGATACGAAAGCGTCGGCGACAGGAAGCAGCGGACTACAGAACCAGAATGGGCCACACTCTATATTTGTGGTCCTGCATAGCCAAGTAAGACCTTGAATGTATTAAAAAAGGGAAAACATGTGTTGTACCATGTTGGTTTGCTGGATAGTTTATGGGCAGCGGTATCTGGAGCGTGGAATACATATGTCTTGTTTTTATGGTATCTGCCAAGTACCCGAAGCTTTGTTGGCTGCAGGTTTTTGACACAGGTTACCGGAGAAGACGTTGTCTGGGCTTGGGATTGCATGGAATCGCCCAGGGAGTCTTCTCGCTTACTTTCTTGGGCCGAGACACGGCACAGGCTAATGGCCACACTGGGGATTCACACATACAACCCTCTCACACTACACGCATACACACACAAACAGAATTCACACGGCAACCAAGGATTTAAAATAAAAATAAAAACAGCTTCGCCGAGGGTTGGAAAACGAATACTCCGTCAAGCTGACTCTCTTTGCTCTATGGCTCTTACGTACTGCAGAGTAAAGTGCATTACAGGGTACACTGCAGCATTGTAAGAAAAATCTACCATTTAATGGTGGAAATTTAACCTGAATGCGAGGAAACCAGATTGGGGCTCTTTTTCAAACGGAAGTTAAGAATGGTAGGTTGATCCTAAAAATAGTGGATGTAATCCCCAAAAATCGGTACAGGACAAAAGCAAAGAATGACAAGTGAACATCTGTAAACTGACGCATGAGACCTGAGAAATTGGTCTTCATAACAAAAATGATAAGGGAATGCCGTTTGCTCTTTTTCGCTGTACATTTTGACGCATTGCTTTTCTTTTTTTATTATATGATCTACGCAATTAAATAACACAACATAGTTTCAACAACAAGCACACAGAATACAGAAATGATGCACATAAACAATACACCCGAATAATAACACTCAAAAATATACCAAATCACTTCAGTAACAATAACTTATGCAACAGCAAATATAAAATCTCCCCCATATTAATTCTACATAAAACGCAGTACAATAGCAAACAGCACAAATTAACCGACAACGCTTAGTACAACTTTTGCCATACAATTTCTCCAAGAGTTTAGAATACAATATTCAGCATACAACTTCAACAAAGTTACCAATGCAGAATTGAATTATACACCCAACAAAATAGAATGAATGCATGGTATAAAATTTTCATCCAAACTGACATAATGACTGAATGATTCATCCAAACTTTCAATAATCCAACTTGAACAGCGACCATTCCACATTACACCAATCAAATAATATCAACGAAACAATTCACACAGGTAACCTACACAAAATATTTAGCCCATACGTCATGAAGAGTGCAATACACAAAGAGATTTGAAGGTTTCCCCAGCTTAGAAGTTGAGTTTCCCCTAGCTCTGTTAATTACTAGAAGAATGCAGGTGACTTATGCTAATCTCCTACGTAAGGTCAACGAATTGGGCCCAGGCTAAAGTAGTCTGGAAATAGGCTACCGACTTTTGAGAAATAGACCGGGTTTAAGAAGATGTTCAGAACATTTGGATGAAGAACACCACAATCGGGTAAAAGTATTACCAAAACTAGTAAAAAATTACCATCTTTTAGGTGAGCGGACTGTTATTTAAATATCAGCTACCAATTTTTACTTGCGACTACTAATTTCAGACACGCATAATTCACCAAATTTTTGGTGCTCGTTGTTAAAGTGAAGATAGAAGTTTTCTGGAAAGACGTGTCCTGAAAAAGGTGTCGGAGGGATTGGATCGCCCCGGATCCATTTCCAACATAAGACGCTGAGAACGTATAAGCTGGCATTTGAGAACTTGGACTAAATCTTCCTTTTCTTCTTTTCTGGGGGTCCAGGGAGGGTGAATCTGAGATTCTATTTTGTGAAAGAGAGGGAGTGTATGTGTGTGGCATTTGTGGGGGTTGATTTGGTCACGACATTGACCTTTTTCTTGGGGGGTAGTTTTGTCATGAGTTACGCAGGAGGGGTTTGGTAGCAGCTTTTGTTCTAGGAGTATTATAGTCTATAAAAAAAGGAATGCTATGGAAGGAAGCGCGTCGGAGGTCACCAAGACTCTAATTTCTTGTTGTCTTGTTCGAAAGTTGGAGGGGAAGTTTGGTCGTCATAAAGCAGTAAATAGTAATGCACTCATTGTACCCAGTCGCAGGCGAAGGAATGAAAGCTTTCGTCGCGTGACAAAAGCTGGGCCATGAAACCGTGATAATTTTTAGCCGGGCCTGCTGAATTTCTCGTGTTTGAAGCTTGTTTAGCCCTTTTATTTTGTGCCGGGAGGTTAACTTTCTGAATTGGTAGTGGCTCAACTTTTGGCAAGTCCTTTCTTACAAGACTTTATTAAAGCGAAAAGTTGAGAAAATAAAATAGAACTGTGCACGAGATGAAAGAATGAGCAGGGAAGCAAGCTCATAGCGACTGGAACAAGCCGGAGTAAGCACCGTTTGTCCGGGGAAGCTGACGATGAGAAACGCTGCTGATTTAAGCCAAGAGAACTCATGGGAAATGGGATATGGCGCATTTCCACACGGAACGCGACTAGCCGGAGTAAGCAGGGTTGTCCCGGCGAAGCGGCTAGCAGTAAGCACGGTCGAGGTGTCGGTAGTACCCGTTTTTGCTCGGTTGGTCGTAGGCTGGCTGCCAGAGCGGAAACGCCGCCAGCCGGGCAGGAAGGAATGACCGAAGGTAACCGCTGGAGCGCGGGTCAGCTTGGGATGTAGGAACCCAGGCTAGCGCCGCTAGCGGCCTCAGTCGTGGCTGAGCTGCTGTAGCGCGAGGTTACTATCTACCGCTGCTGCGGCAAACAACGCTTTTGGAAAAGAAAATCCCACTCAAAAGGAAAAGTTTGACTTGAACCCCCCTAAAAAAACGGATTTGTTGTGTAAAACATTGTTGTGCCGTATCTTTGGAGTATTAGTGTTTCGCAGTGACGCTAGCCGAGCTGAATACTTTGTGGAAAAGCTGGCAGGAATTTTTAATTTTTGTGGCACGCCTTTTTACCTCAAGCTTGGGCTCTCCAGAGCCTGGAGGCACACCAGCCAAAGGTTTTGGCTTCACCATGGCCTCTAAATTGTTGTAAAGGCTTTTTCCAAGTGCGTGCTTTTCGGTGTGTCATTTCTGTGGGAACAGAAATTTCCGCTTCGCAAAATGCTGAACTTTCTTACAGTGATTCCAGGAAATATTTTCGCCTAACACTCGGTTGGGTTGGATTAGTGCGACATTTAGTTCATAAAAAATCGGATATTACAACTAAACGTTGGATACTTTCACCTTGCATTCGAATTACCCCTCAACAAATCCTCGGAGGTAATTTCGAGATTTTTTTCTCAATTTTTGGCCGAGTGCACTGTGGAATGCGAATTTGAATGAAAAACGAATTTGTATGAAGCCTAAATGTTCGGCGTCGGGCGTGCTAAATTAACACACGGCTAGTGTCTCAGTTTGGGGTCAATATTGCCTCACATGTAGGTGTCAGAATTGACGCTGTCGACCTTGTTTGACGGATTAGTTTGTCGGCTGTCAGACAGTTTTCCTGTCTCAGCTCCCAAAGGTCGACAAGTTGGCAATTGTGTCGGGGAATGAACGCAACTGACTTGTAACTACCGTCTTGGAAACCTTAGACAGCGTCCATAAGTAACTAAACGCTTTCCGGCGTTTTGAACTACTCTGAACTGTTTTAATAAATTCGGAATATTTGGGAAAACTTGGTGGGCGAATTTAACGCGCGTTCTCGCAGCGTCGGTACAAGTGGCGCCGCCGCGAGGGGCAGATTGTTAGGAATCGTGCTAGAAATGCTGAAAAGCGTCTAAAAAGCGGTTTTTTTTTAAAAAAATTATTGCCATAAAGGGATGAGCCAAAGTTTTTGAAATTTGGGAAGAGAATTCGCATCGAAACTTCTCGGAGCTGGAAATTGTTATTTTACGAGGTGCTGTTTGATTTAGTTTAATTGCCATTTGTACGAGGCGATGGATGATTCAGGAAAAGCCAGGATCGCGTTGTGACGAATTTTGGAAGTTTGGAAGCGCGATTTGAGGTTCTCGCCCGCTTTATTAGAAGCCCAGCGTCGATTTGGTCGGTTTGGCAGGCGCTGACACTGCATATGTCGTGTTGCTGTGTTTAATTAGCGTAAGAGTGGAATCTGAGGCTTTGCTTTCAGGCGGAAGAATCTAATTAATGAATTAATTAAGCCGGACAGAGTACAGTCGGAGGGTTAGTGTGACGGGCATGTTGCAGTCAAAGTGGCATGATTTCTTGAAAAATAATGGGGAGAATATCGAGGGTGGCCAAGTCTGGGATTGTGTCGGTGATGGTTTTGATTGACAGTGGGGTATTTTTCTTTATTATTGGAGACTAGCGTTAGTTCTAGGCTGGCGTATTTATTGAACGATTTCGCATGTGATTTCTCGGTTAATGTTGTTCTGCGGTTTTTAGTGGTGAAAAGGTGGTGATGAGTTGCCAAGAGCGAAATTCTTATTAATTTGTAAGAATCAGAATTGGACTTGAGAAATTTAAAATGGCGCCGTTTTGGAGTTAGTTTTCTGCAGTCTTGGAAAAAAATTTTCGAGCGAACTTGTGGATAGAAATGTCGCGTATTCCAGCTTTCTTTTCGGAAGTCGACCAAGTTGTACTGAGCCATAAATTTTGTGCCGAGGGTTCGTTAAGGTTTTCTCAACTCGGTGCAAGAACTTGCAGCGCTGATTCGGAGTTGGCAGAAAATTAGCCACGAAGTAAATCTGAAGAAGAACTAATAACGGCGACGTTTCTTTACTCCCCAACCAAGTTTCTTGGAAAACCGTTTGAGATTTCGCGATGACAGGATTTTATTGCGCTGCCACTGTTTCGCGACTTGTTTAACCTGTTTCTTCACTGTTGAAAAATTTGACGCATTTTCAGTGGTAAAAAAGTGCCCAGAAATTACCGACACTTGGTACAGCTAATTGCTTTTATAGGGCGTTCTATTCCTGGCTCCCAAGCTCTTGCGTGAACTGTGGTTACTTTGAGTTGAATTCGTCTTCTCCCATAACCTGCATTCGAGTTCCAGTTCAGTTCTCAGTAATTACCGCATTCTTCACGGTTAGCATTGAAAACGCCTGCCGGCGCTGTGAAATGTTGTTCGATTGGGTTTAGGAGGCTCCGAGCATCACTTCGAGTCATATTCCGCTTTAAAGTAAATAAAAATGATAGTAATACGTTTGAAAATTAAAAGAAAGTGATTTTAATAATTTTGGAAATGAATAAAAAAGATAATAAGTAAAAAAAATAATAGAAAAAATATTCGCTTATTGAAACTTTAAAGAGTTCAGCACAATCAAATCATAAGAACGATTAGAGCCATTGCTGAACCAATGGTCTGTTTTCGGGAATTTTTGCGTGGCTTGCAAGATGGCACCTGAAACGCGCTAATCTGACTCGCCCAGAGGGGTTATGGAACGTGAATCTTCCAGCTCCGACGGAACGAGCTGTGAATCGTTTCACTCGCGGAAGAAAAAACTGAAGAGCTGTTTTTGCTTAGTAACTGTGCGGAACGAGACAACGGGGCTCGAATTTCCTACTTTGTTACGATTACGGCGTAATGCTGGAAAGAAAAGGGCGCAATTAGCTTCGCAACGTTGACGTTGTGCGTAAAACGCGCTTTCCGCTCAGGGACGTAAAAAAAGCAACGGTAAATTCGCAGCGAGAACTTAATTTGGCCAGGAAAAGTGAACTCGGCAAGATTTTGTAAGCAGTGTTGGGTCACGTGCCCAATTATCTTATTAGCCAACTCTTTGTGCTATTTACGTTCCAACGTTATGCAACTGTCTCACAATAATGTAGCAAGTAAAGCAGTTGATCTAGTAACAAAATAGCTTTGATCTAGTAATGAAACTTTAGACAAACAGCATTTTAGTGGTACAGAGGTTTGTTTCAGGTGTAGATGGAAATTTCGCTAGAGAAATACTAGCGTAGTATTTGACAATGTTTCGGCTGTTGTGTGTGTCGAGTTGTAAGTTATTTGTTGATTGTGTGCATTCTAAAGACTGCTTGATTGTACGGACAATGGAAGGTGTTTGGGTAATCTAGTCCAGTGGAGTTAGTGGAACAGCGTTGAATTGGTTGAGAAAGACTAAAATTTGTTATTGGCATTTTTCTTTACAGGATTTTTCGTATGGCTTCAGAAATTCTCCGAGTCCGCTAAACAGGAAATGAAAAGAATGGGCGCCCATTACACGCCAAACTGTTTAATCAACCGTGCCTGAGTTTCAAGTTGTTGGGAAGCGCGCGAAAGAGGAAGTGACCAGTGTTGATAGTTTCAATTTTCTTCTTCCCCCCAAAAGCTGGGAAGAGCTTCGCCGAGAAAAAGGCCACTCTTCACATCCCCGAGCATTCACCGTCCGATTACTGAAGAAAGCCAGCGCATCTTCCACGTCATTGAGATTCGTCGCTGCTCTTAATAGAAGCCTTAGTGCGCAAGGCGAGCTTAAAAAAAAGAATAATAATAATAGTAAATTCCTGAGTTATAAACCATGGCAGAGTCCAAGTGTGTGTCTCGGTGTCGATCACGATTACGGACCTTCCAACACAGTCCTTGGATTGTTATTGTCATTCTCTGTGTCACTTGGACCACCAGGGCAGATCAAGGTAAGCTTGGAAAACTTTAGCAATTCGATCGCTACGCTCTTTTTTTTTCTTTGGGGGGTTAAGGGGATTAAGTTTTCACTCCTTTTTGTAATAACGTCTCCTCCCAAATGAGGTTGTTCCTTCACTCTCGCTCAACTTTTGGTGGGCTGGCACTTCAAAGCCCTTAAAAAAAAGCATCTGACAACGATGAGGCTCGTATTGCGGACTTTGAGACGTCGGACAGAGCGACAGCCGTATATAGGGGACACAAAGAAGGCATGTAGTAGAATTTCAGTAAGGAAGTGGACGAACACAGAGTCACCTAGGACCCAGAAGAAAAAAACCCACCAAATGCTGCGGAATTTGAGCGAAAAAAAAGAATGTAGGGAGGGGAAAAAATAAATGAAACATAGAACCAGCTGGGGACTCGGTTTACGCTTAAGTATTTTCCCCCCCAAACTATTAGTTCTGTTTTAAATGTTGCGTTTCAATTGACCAGAGTTCAACTGCACTGAAAAAAATGTAAATTTACAATTGCAGCAAAAAAATTATAAGGACTTTACTGTAAAAATACGTTAGAAATTTTTTTCTACAACAAATTTGTAGTTACAAAAATCAGTTTTGTAAGTATTTTTACAGTGAAGTCCTTGTAATTTTCTGCTGCACAACGAATCGTTGTAAATTCACAAAATATTTTTTTACGGTGTGCTCCATGACTACCTCTTTAGATGGGTCGTATCGGATAACAGAAAGGCCCGCGAAAAGTCAACTTCTTTATTTTATCAGTTTTATCGGACAGAAGAAGTATTCCATTCAAAGAACGGCGTATAGAACGTGTCGGTGACGCGAATATCGACTTAGAGGGGACACAAGTTGGTTTTCTCTTATGTACGGCGTCCCTTACGTACGCCCAGCCTTTCATTGTTGCCAAGCTGCACGTGGGAGTCGGGAAGGGTTGGGATAGAGCGTACCGTTTTCATTGTTGGGTTTGAAATAGAGGAACGAATTCGTAAATGGGTGGTGGGGGGCAAATGAGCGCTAATTACGGGGTAGAAACGACCCCCAGAACAGAGGCTTAATTTATTACGTGTAATTAGAAGAACAGGAGGATATTGCGCATGGGTTGTGTTTCTTTTTATGGCGAGAATTAAAAGTTGGAATATAGCAAACAGAAGAGAACAGAGCTTAGAACGTTGTTGGGGGGGGGGAGGTACCCGGAACTTTTGAGTTAAAGGGGGGGAGGGGGCTTTGCCTGTTGATTGCAAGTCGGAATTTTATTTGATCGCTAGCGGCGCTTTTTATCGCGGGAGATTGCGTCGACAAGTGTCGCCCCGCCCCTTTTGACTCCCGCAGATGAGAGATAGGGAAACTTTTTATTTGCGATGTTCAGTGCTGAATATTGCGCCTTGGTACAATCGTCTGTGAAAGTTAAACCACGGCAGCCGAGTCTGATTTGCAAGTTAAATTGTTCATTGAAGCAAAACTCAGCTACGTAATATGATTTAAAGAAGAATAGATGACGACCGTCGTTAACTGGACCCATCTCACCTTCTCGTCTGTTGCGGAAGACACAACAGCGAAAGAGCCAAACTTGTTGGAATTGTAAGGAAAAACCAATTGGACTTTAATGCCAAAACAATACTGGCCAATACCAACTTCATCCCACATACTATTAGCCTTTCTAAACAACTGGCTCGTCAATTCTTCAAATTTCAATTTCAATTCTTCAATAAAAAATGCACTTGTAACAAGGAAAAGTTAATAAACGATTCAATAGGATTCAAAGAATTTAGGATTTAAAGAAAGATTTCAAAGAAATCAATAGGATTTAAAGAAAGCATTGAAATACGAGTACGATAGCATTTAGGGAATAAAATGATTGGACCCATCTTTTTTCTGTTCAGCAGCCAAGCGTTGTGGCCCCAACGTGAACATTTCCGAGGGAGGCTGCGGGAATCGTAGCTATGCAAAGCTGCAGCAGATAAATGTTAGCTGTCGGACAGTGTATAGGTCATTCACAGACACTCGACATTCTTTCCTGATTCTTTAACGACCGGAGCGCAAAGAGTTTATTAATAAAAAACAGAGGACCAGAGAGGTAGGACGGCTTTTTTGTCTCTCGCTCGTCGCTCTAGGAAACGACAGCGAAGAAGAGCACAAGTGGCATACATAACTCCCGAGCTAGTTTTTTTTCTTCTCTTTTTTTTTGCTGCTCCTATGTGTGTGTGTAGGAAAAGAAGTGGTCAGCAAATCAGAATGTTCTAGACATGCAGAAGGGGCGAAGGTAGGGGGAAAAAAGGTAAGGTAGATAAGAAACGACTCGGGGAAAGAGTTGGGAGGCTGCGAACGTAGCTGGCAAATCTTGTGAATCGGCCAGCGAGAAGTAGCCCCGGGTCAAGTTGAAAGCAGAAAGGGACCAGGTAAAGCAGGAAAGGTGGAAAACGACGCGGATCTCATCTTTTGTTTGGGGCAGAGACGATAAAGCAGCATTAAAAGGAGAAGGCGAAGAAGGAGAAGAAGAAGAAGAGGAAGAATGGGAGGAGGTCAGAGACTTGCGTCTTACCTGAGTGCTGAGGATCTTGCCTGGGAGCCCCCTTTTTTGAAAAAGCCAAGCCAGCCAATGCCGAAAGAATGCAGAACCATCCCCGAAGCAGCCACAAGTCCGGTAGTTGCAGTAGCGACTTGTTTCACCAGATCTGTATTGCCGAGATTAAGGGAACCAGAAACGTACCGAGCGTAAACCTGCCGCAATATTCAGACGAGGAATTCCTTCCAAGTTTGGAACCAGAAAACTTGTCTTGACACATTTTTTTTATATCTACACTGTAAAAAAGAATTGTAAATTTACAATTGCAGCAAAAAAATATGTAAGGACTTCGCTGTAAAAATACTTTTAAAATGTTTTTCTACAGCGAATTCGTGGTTAAAAAATCAGTTTTTTAAGTATTTTTACAGTGATGCACGACTAATCATTGTAAATTCACAAAATAATTTTTTTGCAGTGTAGTCAGGGAAGACCGTTTAACTTCGTGAACTAGCATGGTTTAAAATAAAGTAGGAAATAATAAACATAAAAGATTAAAGAATGAGTTCTTTTTAGCAGCAAAGACTGAACTTCTGACCGCCAGTCCAATATTTTTTCCCTTTTCTTACGTATGTTATTAGCGAGAAAAGAAGTAGCAGGAGAATTAGAAGATTAAGAAGTAAGTTTAGCAGCAGTCTCCATTTTACGGACGAGAATCGGGTTTGGAGGGCTTCAAGGACGAGCGTGGGTTTCGAATCGCCGGTTTGGGGCCCTTACCGACAGTTAGGGAGAGGATGTTGCGAAGCAGCGGACGCTGACGACTGGTAAGAGTTCAGGTCCGATAGCTTGAGGTGAAGTCCGCAAAATCGAGGGCTTGGGTATTGGCCAAAGGTTGGTTCCCCATTTGGGCCCGCGTTTGCATTCCAGAACCGCTTGGGTGCGCACTGAAGGAGAACGCTTTACAAATGAGACCAAAGAATTTGGGGATGGAACTTTCTAAAAACGTTTTCTCGACCAGCAAACTTGTACGGACGTTTCTCGGTCCACTTTAAAGAAGAGGCCATTAAAAAGAGAAATACAGCGGCTTTAAATGGACTTGGAACTATCCTTTGGCTTCGTTTTCATTGTTGGAGAGCCCCCGTTTGGCCCTGACGGGAAGCGCGCAGTACCGCAAGCCGTTCGAGCGGCCACTCGAGCGGGGCAAGGGACGCGTCCAGCACTGGTAAGGCTGTCCAGCTAGTTATTGACCGAATATAGCCAAACCTTCGCTTTTCTGGACTCGTAAAGTTGCCTTTGCTACCATGGGAGCTTTTCACTGTTAGGCAATGAAAAGTGGTCGCTGGTTCACCGATTCAGAAGGCGCTTTTCAAGAATAAACGATGTGAGGAGAGCTCGTTGCGGTTTGGGCATTGTAGGCCAGCTTAGGATTGTTGGGTGGAGACAGTGCTTTGTACCAGTGCATATTTGTGGACCAAAGCGAGTGTTTGTATTTTAAACTTGTTTTGTACGGGAGTGCGTTGCCATTTTGGAGCGTTGGTACGTTGCCATAGGACGTTCTTCACCATCGGGATCTTTTTTTTCTTGCGTACCAGTGCAGACAAGTAGGATTATTCGCATGCTGACCTGCGAAGACTACATGTGTACACTACTGTACAAGTGGTGTGGATGTGTGTACTCAATTCTCATTAGGCCATACATGGCCAAGGGCCACTCATTCCCTGCTGCCTTTCTTTCGCTTTGCACCTGAAAGACGCCATTCGTTCCGAGGGCTTTCAAAATGACTGCGTGGATGTCTTTAAAAAGCATATTTTTAAAAAAAGAAATGCCTGTGGTGGCACTAGGAAACAACTTGCCAATGTAAAGATGATTTTAATTGATTAAAAAATAAATAGATATGTGTAAGAGTGGTAATCGTGAAATATCGCTAGCGTTGGTAGCCAAAGAGTCAGGAAAGTATCGAAAGCACCCAAGGAAAATCCCATCATAACGTAAGGTTTCACACGGAATGGCAACCAAGCACAAAGTACGGAAGAAAACCGTATGTATGGTACGGAAGGGGAGGGTATTTTATTCCAGGCTATTATGGCCCGGGATTTGCCTCCAATAGTCTACAGATTTTTGGCTGTGTCGAAACTACGCCCCCTTGACAATTTTAAGGGCTCTCATTTTATCTACTTAGTTACGAAACCAATCTTGCATGACAAAAAGCTACGCAAGATAAAGAAAAAAGGCACCAGCGAAGGTATTAAAGTTCAACAAAGGTATATCAAATTGGTTCGAGGTGGGAGGGGAGGAATAGGTTTTCCTGGACTCCCCAACGCCGAGTTTTTCCAAGATGGCGAAGCAGGTCTACAAGTTGGTTGGGGGGGAAGAATGATCCTCCGGGACGAGTATTGCTCCTCCTTCAGTCAATAAAAGGTAATTTGCATACGTTATAAAAGTCTTGTTCGCCAAACAAGAGACGCCGAGGCCAACTAAACGAAGAAGAGCCCCCCAAAGCAGACGTTGGGGGGAAGAAGAGGAAGAAGCAGATGAAGAAGAATAGGGAAATAGGCTATAGAAACGGTTCCAAGCATCCATTTCCCGTCCCCAGGACCGCAATTTTCTTGTTAAGTCGACGATACATAGCCCTGGCAGTTTCCAGATAGCTTTTTACCCTTTCAACCCCCCAATTCCCCCCCAGTTTTTCTTGGGCTGCTGCTGCGTTTATCCCACGACGATTCTCGGTTCGGCATCTCCCCAAACCCGAAAAAAAAGAAGGGAATTTACCCATCGTGTCCCATTTGCATACAGAGGAAGAATCCCACGTAAAAGGATTTTTCGGGTTGTGAGAAAAAAAACCCCCGAGAAAACAACGCATATTTGTGGGGAGAAATATTCAAAGGTCGCTGGCGTAGCTTCTTCTCGTAGACACTTGCAGCTCTCTGACGGATAAAAATGGATGCCCGAATGAGAGGTAGTGGGCGGAATTCTTCTTGCAGCGCTAATAAAATATGGAAGAAAATGAGAAAAAAATAGGACCGGGGGAATCGAAGTTCAGTGAGCTCTAGCAACAGCCGCATTTTTGGAATGCCATGGACAATTTTTCTGAAAAGGGGCGGGCTTGTTGTAAAAACCGTTTGGTGCGTTTTGGGGGTTTTTAGCGGCGTAGGGGTGGCAACGTTGGAAAAGGAAGAGGAGGTGGGAGGAGAAGCTAAGAAATTGAGAGGCTGTAAATTTCAGTGAAACGGTGAGATAAAGTCTTCGCATCTTTTCCTCAGCTGCAAAAAGAGGGCATTAAACGGAGTTTAAGGCCAAAGGGGGCGCTTAACACCGCCCTAGAAGAAAGGTCACGTGCTTTTGATCGGCGAGATGATTTCGAGTGGGAAGCTGCACATTTTTACGCATTCGAAGAATTTTTCCATTTTTTCCTGGCTGGCTAGGTTTTGGGGAGGACTTTGGGAATAACGGAGTCATTTTTGAAAGAAATGTAGTCTGGGCCCGACCTGGAGACTGGGCGAAAGTTGATTGACGTGGGGGAAGTGGATTAGGGTTAAAAGTGCGATGGGTTCGGTTTTTCTTAGGGCTTTGGACTGGGCAATCGAGACGCTCGGGGTGACAAACAAAATTGTTGTCCCGGTGTTGGGAGAATCGCAGAGTTGATGACGATAGGCCAAGAAGGAAGATACGATCTTTGTGGCTTGAGCGAAAGTTTTGCATAGGTAGCACTTTGGGGAGATTAGCCAGGCACCAGGCAGGGCTAGCTTGGCGGCCAAGGTCGTATTTTGGCGATTGAGCTGATCTAATTTGCATTTTCGTCAAGCGGTGGCTTCCCCACTGCGTTGCACAATAGAGTTGTCCGTCGTGGAAATTTTGAAAGGTAATTTTCACCCCGTCGAGAGCGCCTTTTAACTTGACCGACTTGTATACTGATTCAATTTATCTTACTCTTTTTCTTTCTTTTCTTTCTTTTTTTTAAAAAAAGAAGGGAGAAGACATGGAAAGATTCCGGTGAAAGAGGCGTATGGTATGGAGGAAGGGGGTGAATAATAATTTGCGTGGTTAAGAAAGGAAATCTTTAGACAAAACGTTCCGCTATGCCAGCAGAGTGTAGGCGATGTCTGCGTTGAATGCAAACGGGGGAAAGACTGCATGCAAGGCCATTCCCGTCACGTGAAAAAGGCGGTGAATATATTGGGGACACGGGAAGGCGTTCGAGGGGGTGGGGGTGTCACCCTGGGTCTGGGGTATCTGTAGAAAGAGGGAACGTTTGATAGCCCACGAAAGCTAAAACGTGTTGCTCGGCCCCCTGGCCACCCTCCACCCTTCATCAACGGACCGAACGCGTTTGCGGAAGGAAAAACCACTCACACCACCAAAACTGTCTTTAGGATATATTACTGCGAACCACCCCCAAAGAAGTATTACGGCGAGCACCAGCCACCAAAAATGGAGGTGAGAGGGGAGGGAGTGCATATTAGAACTAACGGTGTTCGTAGAGGTGGGTGGGACAGGGGGTGGAGGGTGAGGATAAGAAATCGATAGGGTTTAGGGGCCAAAAGCGCGACAGCAGTTTGGGATTCCAAACTCCTTTTGGGCCGCCATTTTTTGTGTGTCTTCAAGCCATAAGCTGCCAAAGAACGAGTATTGGTTTCCTGCTTTTGTCTTCCATCGTCTCACGAGCTGCGTTTTTCTCGACGTGGGACTTGGAAATGGCTTCGGCGACGAGGGTGGGAAGGCAGGATGAGTGGAATCAATGAATACCTAATCCCCATTTTTTTAAAAAGGGTTTTTAGATTTTGCTTTTTTTATTGGTGAACCCATCGAGTGCGTTGGGACGCGAGGGAAAGGCTGAAAACGCCAAAAAAACGGGGAAGATTAAGGAAAGGGGGCGAGGTTTCGTTATTAGGGAGGGCACAAGTTCATAGTGTGACTGGGGCTTAGAGAAAACGTTCGAAAGCGCGACGTAAGCAGACGGCCACGTCGCTGCTGGAAACGTTCGAAACTGCCCAACAGTGAAAACTGGGAACGCAGTTAGGCTTTCGTTGGTAGTAGGAATGTTTGGAAGCGGAAGATTTCATTGTTGAAGTGAAGATGTTGGGTAACTGTCACAACAGTGAAAACTCGTTACCGTGCTTTAAGAGAAACATGAGGCTTAACAAGCTTAAGGCGTCATAGAAAGTGCTGTACTCTTAAAAAACCGATCCAAACAAAGTGTCGTATTACTAACGTCCCACACCACTGGGAGGAAGCGTTGTTGCGGGTCACGAACGCTTGGAAGACGCTGGCGTGGGACACTGCTCGCGCAACTGCCGTGGCGTTAGGCTTGGGACTTTGACAGGACCCGATTTTTTTGGGGGACCGAGTACTGTATATTTGCGTGAGACATGGAGTTGGACATTGTTACGCAGTCTGGGCGGGTATACCAGCGTAAATGGAACCGTAATCATGTCTCGTGTAACGAGGAATGCTTTGAAAAAAAAGTGGGTTGTCACGCCATGTTGGGCCGTCAGGTGATGTAATGCTGGGCTATCGATCACTAACGGACGACCTGAACACTGGGATACGTAACTGTCGCTGCCACTGCATCCCCATCTACTCTACAGTGTGGGGGCTCTATAGATTGTAGAGAATGCGTGTCTCGGCATACGGGATTCTCACAACAGCTGGGCAATGGCCAGACGGAATCGCGACAACAATAGCCTTGCTTGACGGTGTTTGGTATTCTTCTCCAGTGTTTAACGAGCAGTATAACACAGAACCTTCTCCCCCCAGAAAACATTTTCAAACTTGTTTAGCTTACAGGGAACAGTAAAAAGAAACCCAAATTGAGCCTACGGTAGGGACCAAAGAACCCACAGCGAAAAAAAAGGAAAGGAAAAATCGAGCGGCCGTGGAAGAACATTCTTCTTACCATTCCAGAACTTGTTTGAAAACACAGCGAAAAGTTGTAAGAAACTGTCAGAAAATTGACGTGGGATATATTTCTGGGTGGAGTAGCAGGGGGAAAAAAGGCAGGTTAGGTAAGAGAGGCCAAAGATGAGGCTGGGCATCCCAACGCAGGTTGGATAATGAGGCCAAAGGTCTTTTCCGCGCCTTTGATAGCCACCTCACGATACCTAGATGGGGTGTGGGGTTAGCTAGCAAGGGGAGGCTGAGGCGGAACGCATTAGGAGCATTAGGAACGCGAGAGAGAGAGAACGTCCCGTTAAAACAAGACGCAAACGACCCCGGCCGGCCCCAACCAAAAATGGGGGAGACGGCCCTCGGATTAGACGGGCATCAACGCAGCCAAACAAGACCGATATTTTCGTGAGGCCCAAGCCGTCGTAAGCCACAAATTCACGTCCAATCGAGTTACGTCCGTGTGTGTCGGTGGCATTCCCCAGAAATTCGGGTATTGGACGAGGGGGGAACGGAAGCGAGAATGGACGGCGCAAGAGGAAAGGGCGACGTTAAAGGGCCAACTTGTAACTGGGGAGCGGGGCAGTTACAGGGAGAATCAACCTTTGTAATGGTAGTAGTACGAGGAGAGTAATTAGAGGTCACTTGATAGCCCGTCTGGGGCTCTCCCTTTTATTAACGCTTAAGCCCAAGGTAAAAATAATTCCATTACCATTGCTCGACGCAGTCGCTGGGTTTCGTTGCACCAGCAGCGGTGTCTGTTTTAGAAAAGGAAGGGTTAAAAGTTGTTTCAGATGTTGCCGTGGGTCCGCAGTCGAGTGGCAGTTAATCGAGAGAAAAAGGAGGCTTGGGAGTTTCTAGGAAACGTCGTCTGGAACAAGTGTTGTGTGGATAGCGAATCTTCGGGGGGGGATTCCGAAACAATGCAAAGTAATTGAAGCTACCTTGAAACTTTTGTGGTCAAGAAAAGCGAAACCTGTTTCAAAAAGAATGGGGGGGGGGGAAGGTGTCGCTTAGGCCACCAAGAGCTGAAAACGGCGTTGATTTGCCTTTTTTTACGGTCTGTCTCTGGTGAAAAGCTTGCTAAACTGCGCTCCAGTAAACAATAGTGGCGAACAACAATGCGCTCCTAGCCGACACGACCTTGGATTAAGGTTTCGCGTTGAGCTCAACCGTAAAATTCTGGAAAAGAAACCAATGGAGCTTCTGCATTGTTAGCTCTATTTTTGCGAAACAAAGTTTATTTTTATTTTTTAAATAGAATTTTCCTTTTGTAAAAGGAAAGACGTTCAGGCAAAGATTTTTGCGTGATATTCAGGAAAAGGAAATGTTTAAAAGTTGAGGTTGACAGGGGATGGTAGATAGACGGGGACCAAAGTGCCCCAGTCATGAAAGCCCGTCTGTACTGATCTGCTCGTTAAAATAATGCGGTGAGGGGGTAATTGGGTAAGCTGGGTGGGGTTTCTTCGATTTTTCGTGTTCTTCTGGTTCCGTGAGTTTCATAACGAGCCCCAAAAGGTTTAGTGGTCGAAAAGTTTTGCTGGTAGAGAGGAAAAAAAGTGCGTTGTGGCTGCAGAGGAGGTGGCAGAGGGAAACAATAGAGAGACCAACCTTGAGTAGACATAATGGGTTACATGGCAATGCAGGCATCCTGGTAGGTGGTGTAGTGTTGGTTGAACAGCGTTAAAAAAGAACCTGGGCCCAACGAATAAATGCGAAGACACCAGCAAAGAAATAAGAAAAGAAAAAAATTCCGAATCAGTTTATCCTTTGCCTGTCGTTGGCCCTAGTCGCGTTGTAATCCCGTAACGTCGTAAAACGTGCAAAACTGGCTGGGGAAAAACACGTCGAGTTTGAAATAAGCCATTTCGTCCGGCCTTTCTTGGAATATTGGGGAAGCAAAAGGCTGAGCGAAACTGAAAAGCCCAAAGAGCAGCAGCAAAAGGGGTTTCGAGCGTGTTACTGAGCGCTGCTGTCAGTTGATAAGTATGCGAATATGCAAAGGGGGCTAGAAAAGAGCACAACGGAGAGGTAAGCGGGAGAAAGAAGTTGGAGAAGGCCAAAGATGTCCCTGTCTGGCGATGATGAATCTACTACGGCCACTGCATATATATGAACTCGCCCGGATGTGACTGCTCCCTATGAATAATGTGGGTCCCGGTTTGCTCATACAAACTACCCCCTCGTTGGCAGAAAAGGTAGAAGAAGGGAGCCGAGCGCGGTTCCATTATCCCCCGTTAGAGTCAAATGCTATCTGATTACCTCTTTAGCATAATACATAACTCTTAAAGCATTCTTGCACTGGGGATCACCGGGCTTGGGAAGACTTGCTCTAAGGTGGGCCGTTAGCTTGCCTTACCTGGGGGGTGGGAAGTGTTCCCCCACGAGGGGTATAGCGACTTTGGAGGGTAAGTCTTCATAACCGTCCTTCAAAAAAATTACTGGGGAAAAAAAGAAAAGAAAAAAAAGGAGCCGAAAGATGTATCATCATTTCGCTCATTTGTCGTTTGTCAAAAGCAAACGGATGCGATCCATCAAGGCAACCTGTCGGAATCGCGCTACCTTGAAAGCATCTTCTTCGACGCAGCGACACGTTGTTCGCTTCATTTTTCTTTCTTCGGGGGGTTGAACGTGGCAGAGAATGGAAACTGTGTCTCTCTTGTTTAAACAAGAAGATACGTTTAAAAATTTGTCAGGGGTTATGGAGGAACGTAATGTTAAGTTTGCAAGCCGGGCAGTAAAAAGGAAATCACAGGGGGAAGAATGCCAGGGCAGAGCAGACAGATGCTGCGCTGTGATTCCCGTCTTATTCCATGACAGTTTTTTATTAGGTGTATGCCCACGCGCTTGCACGCAGATGCGAGCGAAAAAGCTGTAAGACGGAACAAAAAAAAATAGAGTAAAAGATAAATACAAAAGGCATCTATGACTTGTCGGATTCGGGTGTCCGGCTTGCCCTTCAGCTTCCACGTTCCACTCCCTGCTTTTTTCTCCGTCTTCCAGCGGTTGGGATACTTGCGTATTGCCTTAATAGTAGAGCATACACACTGGCGTCCTTTTGGGCCTTCTGCTTCGCCCGTCTGGGGTTCCTCCGGGTTCTTGGTCCCTTCCCGGCCGTTGGTAAAGGTGGCCCGGCCAAGGAAACAGAAGTATGGTACCCGCAGAACAAAAGTGGAAGAACCGGTTTTAAGGAATGGGATCTTCCAGTAGGTTAGGGAAGAAGAGACCCAAGACCAGTTCTCTTTCTTCTGGGTAGGAGGGGTAAACAATCTGCCTTTTTTTGTAGAAAAATAGTAGTTTGTAACCGTTAATTTCGAATCTTATTTTTAGTTATAGGGGGAAAGAAAGAAAAAAATGTGTTGCACAGGCTGAGAGGGAAAAAGTGGGTGAGAAGGCCTAAGGAGCTCCCCTACAAACGTATGGGGTACTTGATTACGTCCACATAACAATGACCTCCTAGGGGTATAAATGGCAGGATGAAAAAAAGGTGTGAAGGGACCTTTTGGAAAAGACTTACCAAGAGAACGGAAAGAATTTTGGGCTACAAAGATAATGGGAAAGCTTTGAGGTGTGTTCTTAACCTCGTGTGAGTTTCAGCTTAAAATGGCGTTGAAGGGGGAGTTTGAACGCAGTTGGGGATACCGCGAGCTGGTGGGAAAGTCTACGCTAGGTTTGTCGTTATGTAGACCCGGGCGTACTGCACTTTTTTTTTACGCCGCCCGAACGGGAAAACATTCCCCGGGTTGAGGGGACGTAACGCGGGGAGTGGACTGTCTTTCGTTTCGGCCAAGAAACGGGAAACCGTTGGCCCCACTTGGCCTTGAGAATGGAAGGCACGATGCTGAGCATGAACCGAACGAATGAGGCAAGTGTTCCCCGCGAGGTCTAGCGTTACAGCGGGGAGCACGGGGAAGGTCCAGCCGGCCAGGTCTTACCGGTGGTAAGCCAAGACAGTTACACTGGTTTGACACGGCTCGGCGCGGGGAGGATGAGAAGGTTCCTTTCGGGACTACTTTCCGAGTGCATGGAAGAACTGTTCCCCCAGCCTTTGGGTAGGCAACGCAGGACTCGGTCGAGGCCCAGTGGCAGTTGGGACAGGTAGAAACAAAGGAAGGAAGAGCGTTTGAGTTGGGGCTACTGCATCGGGCAGGTTTTCTGTGATTGGAAGTAAATGACATTGTTTTGACGTTTTGAGAAAGTGCAGAAAAGGATGGAAGCTCGTTGCTTCTTTCTTGTGGTGGGCCGGGAGTGGAAATTGTTGCCAGATGACCCTCTTGTGCCAGGTTTTAATTGGTGTGGCTAGGAGCAGAAGGCGGTTAAGCTTGTGGTCGGGGGAGGAAATTCCTTACTCCAGCCACCTGAGCAAATTAGAAGTGAACACAAACATCCGCCAGGGTCAGTCGAAAGAAGAAAAGGGAAGGACGAAGCGAACCTTGAGCACACACATCGCCTATTCATACAAAAAGGATTGTGTGTATGTGCCTTCTCGGATTTTTAATCCGCTTGGTAACTTTTGATCAGCTGAGTCAATGACGACTAAAGGTTTTCAAGCCAAGGTGTCGTTTTCCTTCTTGGGTATGCTATTTGCTCTTCTTGATGCGGGAAGGACGTGGGGGAAGTGTGACGAGCGTGTCAGACTACCCCATATAGGAATCTTTTCGCTTGGTTCATCGTTTTGCGTTCTCTTCCCGTCTAATATTTATCAAGTCAAGGTTGATGACGAGAAGAAAAGAAGTGGGCTTTTATAAGAAAGGTAGAAAAGAGAAACCCATATGGAGAGAGAGAGAGAGAGAGAGAGAGGGAAAGAAAACGATGAAAAAGTGCTGCAAGAGGAGAACTCCGAGTCCGTGATGAGACTCATTATTATTTTCTTATTCCCTGGCGTTTTTTATGGGTTGGAGTCCCTTGGCCCCTTGATAGCTGTTGCGGGGTCTGGAGGGTCCCCGCCCACCCCAAGTCGGTGAGTTTTGAGGAGTCGAGAGAGAGAGAAGTTTTATGCGTTTTCGGTGCTGAGTTCGAGAGAATAAAAGAACTAGGAAAGATGCCTTATGCAGGTGATGCCCCAGTGTATAAATATTAACTAAAAAAGGAGAGAAGCAGCCGAGGGTGGTGAAGAGGGTGGAGCTGGCTGGGGGCACAATCATAGCTCGTAAGGGACTTGGAAGGAATTATGAAGCATCAGCAATTGATTATTAAACACTGATGAAAGGCATCAGCAGCATTCAGCTCTACGGCACAGCTTCCTGTGTCCCTATCAGCTTAAAAAAAAACATTGGCGAAATGAAGAAAGATTTGGCAACCATGGGAAGCCAAGGCCCGGAGGGAGCCCAAGAAACAAAAAGCCCGAGTTGTTCTCAATTCCCAGGGCTCAACTCAATCGAGTACCCTAATGATAAGTTACAAGAGGTAAAAACGATTATCCCTGGAGTTTGGAACCCGGGTCGAGGGGATCACACACACACACACGCACACATCCATATCCTATCTGGTGGAATGTTCGCCAAAGCCTGGGAAGTCGCATTACAGAGATCATAAATCCCTTCACCCGATGGCGAAAAGAACGGAGGGGATACAATGTGTCGAGAATGTATACGTGTAAAGCGTGGTTGTATAGAGCTCGAGGGTTGTTCGCGGGCGTAAGGTTGAATACCAGCATAGTTCACCCTTGTGTGTGGGGGCCCAACCTGGCTTGGGTAATCGGCATACAACAAACAAACTTGTATGCTGGATCAGACACGCAAAGGAAGGCGTCCTTATGGCTTTTTCATTGTTGGACCGGGTGCGACGCGTTCTGCAGCAGTTGTGCGAGGAGCTGTCCCTTTTCATTGTTGGTACCCAGTTGAAGAGGCTTGAAGGTGTAAGCAAAGGACTTCGGGCGCTTGTAGGCCTTCGTTAGTAATCATCGTTATGTGCGAAGGGGGGATGCGTGCTTTTGGAGGGAGGTGGTCTGCGTTTAGAAGCGGAAGTTGGTCTCCAAAGCGCTTTTCATTCGAGTCCCAAATATCTCGTAAAAAAAAGTAAAAAAGAATCCAAGAGAATGGAAAACCGTAGGGGTGGCTCATATAAAGTTGATTCATTCCGAAAGTTGATGACCGTTTAGTGTTAGGGAGCAGGGCAAAAGGCTGAAATGTGCATATAGAGCTACTTAGGAAGGGGAGAGGTGCAGGCCAGGAGGGTTTTTAATCGTGGATGCCTTCTGGGACAAGTGATAACCGTGGATAAAGATGAACCGTTTGCACTGGTGGTGGGAGAATAGCTGTATGGATGGTGGCTCGTCGAAAGAAGGAAGGCAGGCTTTGGCGCCCCCGAAGCGGACCCAATGTTTCCATGTCAGTTAGTGCCCTGCAGCCAATTGGCCATGTTTTTCATCGTTACCTCAGCAATTTGAGTGTAATTCGCCCACTTGAGGAGTTTCGAGGAGTTTGGAGCAAAATAGGCTTTTATTTGCCTCCCTTCGAGCCGTCGCCGTACAAGTCGAAAAATTGAAAACTGTTGGGAGAGAAGAAATGGTCGGCTTTCTAAAAACGCGCGGCAATGGAGCTTTTTTCTCTCCCGCTGTTTTGGGTAAGATAAGAATAAAAGCAATAAAACGCAATATGCGAAAAGATTCCTTTTTTTATTCTTCCACAGAACGTATTAGGCAAGAAGAAAAAGGTGAAGTCAATTGAGGTGCGGTTTTCCCAGACGCGTCGTATGTGTCAGACGTTCATAGAGCCATATTGTCACCCGTGCTATGTTTCCGTAATCTGTTACCATGGGGGTTGACGTCTGTGACTCTTTTGACAAGCCGGAATAAGCGCCCAACGTTGGGTTAGCTCTGCCGACGTCAGGCAAAAAAAAGGGCTTTATTGGCTCAATTCTATGTACCGAACGTTTTGATTCTTGGGCGAAGCCAGGCGTGCACAGACAGGTCTCGCGGGCGGGCGGGCGTCCTTAAGGTTCCTCTGCTGCCGTCAGCCTGTTCACACTAGGCGACTTCGGTGACATCCCTTGTGACGTGTACAATACTCGGCGAAAAAGAACCAAACTGATGTGAATGTCATTAACTGTCACTTTTAACCTTGTAGTTACAACCTCCAACCTTGTAACTTGTCCTAACTAACCTGGTTATTTTACAACTTTCATTGTTTAATCCAGTTAGTGTGCTCTGTAGAAAGTGCCTGCCTTGTAAATATTCTATGGTATAAAAGGAGCTTGTAATGTGTAATTTGTCAGTCAGGTTTTGGGTTCCTGAAAAATGGTAATACAATAGTTTATCATTAAATAATAGCCCCCGTTCACATAACAAACCTTACGTCCTTATGCTGACACCAAGGTAATGGCGCGAGCTGTATCCCACGCCAGTGTCGCGAGTAGGCCGTGCTCCACAGCCAGGCTCTCGCAATGGGAACTTTCATTGTTACCCTGCTGTACAGTACAGTACTCGTCATAAAAAAACGACCCAAACAAACAGTCCTATTGCTAACGGCTCAAGCCACTGTGAGGAAGCCTTGTTGCGGGTCCAAAACGTTCGAAAGACGGAAAAGAGGGACATCGCTCGCGCAACTGCCGGGCCGTTTGGCACCCGACGGTTTGTTTGGGTCGTTTTTTATGACGAGTACTGTACAGGGCCGTTTGCTGGGGTCATTTTTTGTTGGCGTGGACTGAACGCTGTGACAAGCTAGTAAGCCGTTTGAGTTACGTTTAGCTTCAAGCTAACGTAGGAGACATACAATAGTAGACAACGCTGCCTTTGACTTGAGCATGTAAAAACTTGTGGGAACGGGGTTGACAAGGAGGATAGCATGTTACACGGGATTAAGTCGGTAGTGTGAACCGAGCTTTGATGCGGGAGGCATGTCTAGGCAGGCTGGGGGAGGACGGGGAAAATCGAACCTTCTTCGGGCAGGCAGGAAACCTGGGCGAAAACGTTCTGAAAGGCTGTGAGGAACATGGTTGGTCCGAATCGGATATTGTGGTCCAAAGGGGTACGACGTTTTTGACTTGACAGTGTATTTGAAGAACGATTAAGCCCTTTCCTGTGTTGACCTTATTTATTTTTAATCACAAGTAGGCCGGTCTAACAATGAATTTCGAGTGGAGCCGTGACACGTCTAACTTTGGCAAAGGTTCAAGCAAGACTGTCATACAGGCTTGTTTCCAAGAGCAATAATTTGATTGTTGCAACAAAGAATTCTAAACGGGCAGGCGAAATATTCAGAGTTTTTGCAGTGGTAGAATTAATAGAAAAAATATTGTACGGATGGATACGAACCAATTATCGTAGCTGGTGTCCGCTAGGTTTCTTGTCACTTGGAAACAGTAGGTTGGAGCGTAATTATTAGCTAAGGCTTTCCTAACTACTGAGGTGGCTGCCAGTGGTGATGGGAGTCGGTTGTGCCCCCGTGACATGCCTCAGCACGACAAGTAGCATGCTAACCGGAGTAACCGAGGAAGAACCGGGGGAGGAGGGCACCAGCGACCGTCGAAAAACCCTAGCGTGTTCGTCTAATGAGGGATTGCCACAACGCCTCATTTGCTTCTCTTTTCTGTCTTGCTATGTGTGGCCATATACGTGTTCTCCTGGGCATTTTTTCTTCTTTTTTCTTTATTTGGGTGCGTCGTTTCCTCACCCTTCAGGGTGGAGGGGCTCGATACCTTTAACACGGAAAAGGCGGTGTGAGGGAGAGGAGAATGCCGTATTACACCCGGCATCAGAAAACGGCGAAGATTGGTTTCGGAAATGAAGTAGAAAAATACGACGGTAATTTAGCAGATGCATTGGTGGCGTGATTGAAAATGGAAAAGGAAAGAGGAAACCACCAAACCGCTATTATTAAGTTACCTGCAATAATGTAGCAATTCTTTCGATTTTTTTCTTTCTTAAACATTATAAGTGGCTTTTCCCAACCTCGTTGAAAGCTTTCTGCAGCTTGTTTCGGAAGAGCAAACCGTCGATCTTTTTTCCCCAGGCTGCGAAGGCGGGTTTCTTTTTAAAGTTTCCGCATATTGTGTTATACGTAATTACAGACAGCTGGGGAAAAAAAAGTTTGCCCAGGTTCTTGAATAGTTTGGGGGTTATTTCGCTCAGGGATGGAAAACTTGACTTTTTTCTATATTTGAAAACACGACATGGGATCATTTTTTGTTGGAAGGTATTTTTTTTGTCGAGGGGTTGTTGCGTTTTATTGCGCTTGATTTGAGTTCTGCTAGCAACAGCAATCAAGGTAAAACTTGACCCTCGTGGAGTTTGAAGTGGGGTGGAGGGTACAATCCTTGCTGGGGGGTGGTAAAGAAATGAAGCAAGTTGTTAGCGCAAAACCTAAATCGCTTTTGTTGCCAAGGCAACAAAGGTGGGGGTGGGGGAGGTGATCTTATTGCCCTGGTTTTATGACCCCCGTGTGTGCTCGGCTTTGTTCCTGGCCAGGATCGATCAGCACGTAAAACAAACACGGCACGATTCAAAGAAACTTGTTTTCCTCTTCGTCTTGGGTTTTCTGCGCTTTTGTTGTGCCTTCTCAGTGAATTACAGCAACACGCATTCACAAAGGGAGATTTTTTTTAAAACATTTTTTGGGAGGGTGGGCCGTCGCAGACGATGGTATTGGAAAGAAATGAGGCTTTTAAGCATGAAAGGAAAACAACACTTTGAAGATGCATAATGGAAAAAAGAAAGAAAGAATCGAGAAACAAAAATGGCGGAATGCTCCAGCGTGAGAAAAGTTACATTCCCGGAGCTTACACACACACGAGGTTTGGCCTCTGCCGTAACAGTTTGAACCTGAAAGACGCGAGGTAGATCACGATTTGTCCCTGAAGGCAACAATACATTGGAAAGAGCATTGAGGACGACGAGGTTGTCATTATCCGTGCGGTTTTGACAAACAATAAAAACGGGACGATTTGGGGGATGCGGCCCCTCGAGGGGCTATAATTGCATCCCGATCGTGGACCGAGCTCAGGTGAGGTAGTTAGGATCCATCATAAGGTACTGGATAGGTGGAAGGTGCTGGAAAAGGTGGCTCTGGGAGAAAAAGGGGAGGATGGGGATCTTGTAGTACAGTGCAACGTCCTGCGGGATGATTATTGACTGAACTCCAACGTCCAGAAGGACTCGAGTCGACAATTCACGTCAACGGCCCGGATTTTAAAAATTACATGTTTTGTAAATGTGTGTGTGTTCGAACCGAGAGCTTTCAGCTAGAATTCGGAAGTTCAACCCACGGAGGGTAAGGTTGGGAGAAGAGAAAAGAAGGTGAGCTGGGGCTCCAGCATGTGTCCACAGAAATGCTCGTTTTCTGTCCTGGGGACATACGTGATTAGCATATGAATTATAGCGAGGACAAGCCCCGAACATGTATCACCTAAGGTCACGTGGGCACCTCAAGCTAGCGTGTAAAACCCCGGGCTGCGAGCAGCTCGAAGAAAGACGACCTTAAGGCCTTCGCTTATGGACGATTACGTGGAGAACTTGGCCTATTTTGCATTTACCACTCTTATGTTTCTCGAAATCTTCTTGACAGTAAAGTTTTAATTCATAATCCCTAGAATATTCCAACGAGATATCTTTGAAGAAAAGGCAAAGACAATTTAGATTGTTCAAGGAATTTGTCGTCTTGTTTCCAGAATTGCGGATTGCTAAACGTGAGATTCGAGGTATTATTAATTTTAAAATGTGGATGGAAAGAGGATGGAAAATAGGCAACCGTTTATGGGGAAAAGCGTCAGCGCAGTTTCTCGTTTCTCCCATGCAGTCAATGTCAAATAACAGAAAGGTATACAGTGGCCTTGAGGGGGGGAAAATAAAGGTGGCACAGGACAGGAAAGCTGGCATACGGTATCATTATACAAGCTCAAGGCATTCCAAGGATTGGGTAGCTCATGTGGAAGAATTCGTCGAAATGTTTCCTTCAGCTCGTGTTCCCGGAAAAGAACGAGAAAGAAAACTGGCTATAACGAACCTGTTATAGTCGTTCAAAAGTTGTTCAGTGTGTCCGATGTTCGCCTTTTTCCGAATCTACGGACCCGGATCGACGGTCTGGCCCGTTTTAGCGACATTGCGGTCTGTCAGACTCTTTTTCTTGTACATTTCCGTGGGCGTCTAACGGAAGACCTCTGGACCGCCTCCATTCATAGCCGACGTTTCGTTATAGCGAGATTTTTACTCTCGGTGATAGCCTTTAACTGGGGTTACATTGGATGTTGGAACAATTGGTGTAGATGGCAGTTGCTAACCGGTCAGATGGTCGGTGGGTGCGTTGAAAAGCGTCTTCTTTTGTCAACGCAAATGGACGTTCACACCTTTTGGCATAGTAGACGCCTGCCCCTTTAGTGAGCCAGGGTATTATAGCGGTGCAACCGGGCATTCCTTGGGGAAACCGGCTGGGTGGCACGAAAAGGACCTGAGCCCGCTTGGCTTTCCCGGCTCCGACGCACGCTTGGCTGGGCCCAGCCAACGCGTCCTGTCCTGCCCGAGTTCGCCGGACTAAGCGGGGTCCGGCCCGCATTGATTTGCGTGCGACCTGGAGCTGCCAGCCAGCCGTAGGGAGACTGATGTTTGGGTCACTGCTGAAGAACGTCCACCGTGGCGACTTGAACTGATCGTTAAGAAAGCTAAACGACTATAAATATGGAACCTAAAGCACCGTTGACACTTTTTGGGGTCCCCTTCCCTCCTACATACCGAAGTGAGTTACCGCCTCGACTTCACTATACAGTACACCCTTTTAACGGGGGAGTTTTGACAGGGGAATCTTAACGAAGGAGAACCTTCGCTTGCATCGATGATCCTTGAACACATCGATCTCCCTTCGTGAGGACTGTCGAGAAAACGTGAAATATTTGGGAAAGCAGATTCGTGTCTACGAGTTTTCGTGTTTCAGTGAACCGACACCCCAAAAGCGAGTAGGAAGGAATGGACACATTGACGCGTCTACATTAGTAGAATCTGAGAATAGGGAAGAAAAATAGAAATATAGAAAATAAGAAGTAAAAATAAAAATATAAAAAGTAGGGAATAAGTATAGAAATAGATAAAGTTGGAAATAAATAGAGATATATAGAAAGTTGGAAATAAATATAGAGATATAGAAATAGGAAATAAAGATAGAATATAGAAAAAATTTAGTAGAATTTGAGAATAGGGAATAGTTATAGAAACATCGAAAATAAGAGATCAATACAGAAAAGAAAAATGGGAAATGAATATAGACACAGAAATAGGGAGTTAATAGAGAAATATAGTAAAATAGGAAACATGTAGACAAAGAAAATAGAAAATTGTATAGAAAGTAGGAAATGAATAGAGAAATAGAGAAAATAGGAAATTAGTTTTAGTTTAAAAGTTTTAAGACGAACCACGCCGATTGTTCGGCGTATTATCGTCTACGGCGTTTTTTCGACACATACACTTGTTTAGAAAATAGGAAATAAATATAGAATAGAGAAAATAGGTATAAAGATACTACAAAGTTCAAAATTGGAATACCAAAACTGATTGGCACAGAACGGACCAAAAGAAATAGCACCGAATTGTGATTCAATTTAATTGCAAATATTTCTTTTAATTCGCCCAAATATTGGGTTGCACAAACTTTATTGGACAAGACCTTAGTGCGTTTTTAATACGCTAAAATGGAGTCATTGTTTGATACACCAAATGCAACTGGATTTTAATTTCATCGCACTCCCAAGTGTGAGGTCGTCCAACGCGTCGCTTTTCATGCCCAGGCGCGAAAAGTAGAAAGGGATCATGCAGCACAGAAAAGACGCGAAACAGTCCTGGCGTGGTATTCAAAACTCGCCCTCTCCTTTGTCCTTGTCTAACATTGTCCCTCCAATCCTCCCCGTGTTGGAAGTTTTTCCAGATAGCCAGGTGCACCCCCCTCGACATCAGATCTTTTGAAAAACCTCGCCAAGTTCGTTACAATAGCGCTCGGCTCTCTCCCCCCGAGCTTTGTCCGCGGAGCTGGTGCAAGAGATTTTCGTTTTCTTGGGTTGAACGTGGCCTTTAGCAGCGAGTCAGCCTGCCACTACTGAACTGCGTTTCGAGGAGGAAGGTGCCCAGGGTGCAGGGGTAATTGAGAGCACAAACCCCCGCTTCCATTGACCCTCTCACCCCTCGGTACGCTGCTTCAGCTCGGAGAGCGCTTTAAAACAAGATATGAGCCGAAGAGTGGGCGAAAAGGGCGACTTTGAACGAGCCAGCGATTTTGCCCGAATTACTGAGCATTTTGTTAAAAATCTCAACAGTAATGTTATAGATTGCAATATCTAGTGCCTATCGCTGAGTTTTACTTTGGAAAGTTTTTAGTCAATTTGTATAAAGCAAATCAAATTTCAACTTTTTTGGTAAAAAGCAATTTTAAATCTACGGTCTCGAGGTGCACTAAAGCACCCAAGTTTGCCTAATTTATAGGGGGAAACGCATTTCAAATCCATCGGTTAGTTTTGCATTGATCACCTCAATAGTTTGCTGAAATTCATAAACTCCAAAACTAAATGTCTGGATTGGTATTCTGTTTTCGTCAAAATAACACTATCCTGGCGATCGAATGTTGGAAATTGCTTTTCGGCAAAAAAAGTTGAAACTTCACTCGCTTTTTATAAATTTATGAAGAAACTTTTAAAGAAAATGTCAAAGACGTGTACTGGATATTACGATTCAAAACTTTACTGTCGAAATTGTTTAAGAAAATACTGCGTAATTCCAGCAAAATCGCTGACGCCGTTTAGTACGTGATTTCCCTATACTGCGGTTAGGTGCATCATAGCCTTGAGGTTTTTTATACTCCAATAGGTTGGCAACCATTGTTCAACACATTAGTTACTTTCCATCGCATTAGATTGCACCTATGTACCAACTCTATAAACTTTTCTTTTTGTTTGGGGGATTTTATGATTTTTATAAAAATCTGTCGTCAGTTTCTCGTCTGAAGTGGAATGCAATTCATTATAATTAATTTTTCTGTTTGTATTTGTAGTGGTGCTTTTGGACACAACCAAAGAAGATTCGCTGGATTGGACGCGATATCCCTTCGGTCCGCAGTCGGCGACGCCCGGGGTAAGTGTTTGTGGCTGGGATGGAGTTTTTGCATATGCATGAGCCAAAAGTTTGGGTTCGTTTCATGTTTGCCTTCCAATTAATTACACCCCCGCGGCAGTCCTCGTTCTGCACTTTTAACGAAGAAGATGAAGAAGGTGGTTCTCGGCGAGTTTCACAGAAATTGGAATCAGAAACTTGGGGTGGGAGAGGATTATTCTGGGATTGTTTCCTCCCAGAGAGATGCGAGGATGGCGAAACTTGGCGGATTAGGAATGCAATGGTTAAGAGGTTCATTAAAGGTGGTGAATGGTGCCTTTGTCACACCAGCCAGCACACAAAAGCGTCGAGATGTTACGGGATGACAAGTCAGCCCAGCATCCGGCCAAGAGAAAGTTGCTGCTGTCACCGACTTGGGAGCTGCTTTGAGTTTTCCCCGAGTGGTGGCCCAAGTTGCGGCGGTTAACGCGGTTTCAACCGGCCTTGTTTCACTTGTGCACGTACATGGGGTACGTGGAAGTTATTTTGTACCAGGAAAGCGTTTCGAGGTGGAGAACCCGCGCTTTATTTATGCATAAATGCCGTTCCAAGTTTTGGGGGTGGTTATCCCACCCCCTCTGCTAAAGAGCGGGTGGTAAGGGGGAGAAATGGTTTAGTACAGGGAGAGTAATGCACTGCACTGCTACGCTCTTAAGAAAGTTGGAAACGCGAGATAATAAAGGGGGGTGAGGTAATAGAAAGGGGAAGGATATTGAAGAGAGGTGATAGGATGAAAGGGAGACGGCACCCAAGCAGATTATAAGACAATTTTCATTTTTTTTATTCAAAGCATTTTGTGTTTTTTCTTTTGTATATTGAAAGCATTTTGTGAATTTTTTTTGGTGAAATTCTTTGATAGTTTTTCGAGATTTATCTGCCCGTGTTGTGAGAGCTACTTGTCTCTTTGAGTTTTCTTTTTGTAATAGGGCCTAAAAAATGCTCTACTGAACTTGTATCAGTAATTTTTTATTATAGGTGTGAGCTAAGCTCGTTGGTATCTTCGTGTTTTACAACTATTTTATTTGTTGTAGATCGAATCATCAATAGTTATATAAAGCCTAAAAATAACTATTTTGTATTACTTTTTGCATCATAAAGAGTACATTTCTGTTTTTTATTGATGATTTATATTATTATTGACGGGCTATTTGTCTCTTGGAGTTTTCTTTTCGTAATAAAACCTAGAAAATGCTCCGCTGAACATTTCTTTCATTTATTAAACTCAATTTATCTGTCAATAATTCGATCAATCGATTCGTTGTGCAATTCGATTATTCAACGATTTTGCGAGTGAGTGCGAGCTTTTCGTAAATATTCCAAATCGCCTACTGGGTGTGGCTACATTTAACGTTAGGGTCGATAAAGTTTGTTCCAATATCGAAGCACTTTTGCAGAATAACCTAGAAGGTTTTCCCATGTGATTTGCCAATACGTCAGGCCTATCCGTTTTTCTATCCGTTTGTCGTTACAGAAATCGAGCGTCGTTTTGAAACTGAAATAAGGAAAACTCGGGAGTAATTTCAGACGAAAACGGAATGATGGCGAACTGGGGGAACAGAGGCACAGATTGAGAGGAAATTGTAGCGAATAGGAAGCTTGACAGTGATTATTCGTTAGCACGTGTAAAAAAAGGAAATCGAATCGTTTCCTTTCACGCCAAGAATGAAAGTAATGTACTGTACGACACGGGTTGTCAACTTGCAAGTGGAAACAAGCCTTAGCTGAGGGTAAAACACAGAATTTTAAGTAATGAAGCTTGAAATCTTTTTCTTAACATTGAGAATTCCCGCATCGTTGCAGTAGGTATTGAGAGCAAAAATTTCGAATTTTTGCACCATTTAGGCAGCTCGATGTATTAGCAAATTAGCGAAAAAGTTAAACAAGTTAAATTCCAGCATTTACAAGCAAAAAGTGCATGGTCCCAAGCTCCCGCATAAACCGAGGCACATTGTGCGGCAGGGAATACACACAATGTAAAAAAATATGTAAATTTGCAATTGCAGCAAAAAAATATATAAGGACTTTACTGTAAAAATGCTTTACAATGTATTTCTACAACAAATTCGTGGTTAAAAATAGTTCTGTAAGTATTTTCACATTGAAGTCCTTGTATATTTTTGCTGCACAACTATCATTGTAAATTCTCAAAATATTTTTTACAGTGCATGTCCATCCGCGTAAACCGAGACTTCCGGATTCCCCGCCTTATTTTTCTTTTTACTCTGCTGCAGAAATACAGCCAAGTATAGCAAGAGGGCCTAGGAGGGGGAAAAGGGCGGAATGTGCCAGAAAATAGGCTTATAATAAGAAAAGCCTGCTTGATGTGTCGCGCACGGGTGGCCATGACAGATTTGGGAAATACATTTTATTGAGCTTGCCAGTAGTAGGCATTGAGGGGTGGGAGGAGGGGTTTAGCCCAGCTTCCCCTCTCTTTCTTTATTCTGCATAGCAAAAGGCAGTGGTTGCTGTATCGGAGACCGAGCAGATTTGATAGGTAAAGGAACACATGGATGAACGATGGCCTGACTTTCGGCTGACGGATACACTTATTGGCATTGATCGGCCTGCGAAGAAAAAGACATGGATAGCCCGAACAGAGCTGGGACCTTTTCTCAGCACGACAGTATACATGCATACCCATGGACATGTATACATGTACAGCACCTTAAAGAGAGACCAGTCCTTCCTGAGAGCGTAATATGTTATCTCATGGGTTCTGGACACACTATAATATAATAAGAAATAGAGGGAAAAAGGGGAGAGAAGTATGAGTGGGCGCTACGTACTCGACGTAACTCTACAGCCCTCCTGTTTTGGCTTTCTTTTTGATGAAAAATGCACGACAGGCTCTTCCCTACTCAGGGAAACGCAAAACATCGTCCGTAATGGATTCGGAGGTACGTATCATTGACAGAAACGCATAACGACTGTGAAGAAGTCATTAATGAGTCATGGAAGAGTGCACTGTAAAAAAATTGTAAATTTACAATTGCAGCACAATTTTATAAGGACTTTACTGTAAAAGTACTTTTAAAATGTTTTTGTACAACAAATTCGTGGTAAGAAAATCATTTTTGTAAGTATTTTTACAGTGAAGTCCTTGTATAATTTTGCTGCACAACGAATCATTGTAAATTCACAAAATAATTTTTTTACAGTGTGGGTGATTGGTCCAAACAACCAAAATGAGCGTTCGAGGATAAAAATGACGCGAAATGTAAAGTATGTCAACTGTGAAGGAGGGAGGAGCTTGCTGCTGTCCGTAAGCCACAATGGCTTGCTGTGTCATCCCGTGTCGTTCAACCGTCGCACGTCGCGTTTGACAGAATCCAGCTTAGAGAGAAGAGTGGCACCGTAGGCCTCTAAACCGCTAGGAAAAGCCCATGTTTTTGTGGGGGGAGGAAGACCTGTATTAAGGGGGGAGGCCCAGCGTTTTGACTTACTGCTGGTGCTGTCGTTCAAGGTAATGGGATAATAGTTGGTCAGCTCACTCTTTTTAAACGCCTCCCGATGGCTTGCATGGGCAAAAGGTCAAAACGTGGAGGGAAAGTCAGCTGAACTTGTCCTATAAAAACCTCCTCCATCCTTCCCTCGATGCCCACCCAATGGCCAATTAGGCAGTTTTTAACAGGATGTGTTGATGGAATTTCCTGCGAGGACAAGTCCGAAACATGTTTTTCCTCCGGGGAACAATTTGGAAACGTTAGCTAAAATTTTCGCGGGACCTATATGGGAAAAAAAGCCTCCGGGTACAGTTAACTATTATTTTCGAAGCCTACGTGGAAGAATTGAATGGCTGCAAAAAATGAATCAATGAAGAAAATAAATAAGCCCGAGTTCTTGGATGTCTCAGCTACGACATCGAGCTTTTCGTAATTTCCTGGCGTTATATTAGAAAAAGTGATTGACATTGCAAAAATGTGTTTAAAGCGAGTGCCAACTTGTGCCATTCTCGCTGCTCTGTCTTTGTTGAAACAATATGAAGTTCCGCCGAGCACAAATGTGTCGGACGTTCACATTACTCCGTCTCTTTCGCCGCCTTCCACTCATTTCATATATTCGATCTTTTTTTTTAACGCCCACCAGCCGAAACTTTCGGTCCAATCGCGAAAAGAAAACTTTACTTTTTTATTGAATTCAAATGAAGACAGTTGTCCACTTCGGATCATCTTCGCGTTTCTCCACCCCAAAAGAAATCGCGCTTGGATTAGTGCCCAGTATTCGATTATACAAAGTTGATACGTTTGGACAAACCGTAAAAAAAGGAGCCAGAAATCCTCGATACGACACCCTAAGCAAGCAGCCGCAGAAAAAGTGTCTTGGGGGCTGTGTTAATAGCCCTAAGATTCTCCCTCCAATCGTTTTACTTTATGACTTCACTCCTCTACCCCCCTTTTAACCCCCCCCGTGCTTTCGTTTTATCATAATGCATAAATGTCCCGTTCAAGCGAGGGCGAAACTTGGCTCGCGTTCCTGTCTCCTTTTTTTTTGCTGGGAAGCTGACATCTTTGCAGAAGGGTCAATGCAGTGAATCTGACCCTTTAAATAAGGGGTGATTTTGTCACCCGCATCCCTCAAAGGCTCGTAAACTGGGGGAGGGTTTCGATGCGTGGTATTGACAAGTCAGGTCAGGGTCCGACTTCTTCACCGCGTTGTCGAGATTGTCGAGCTCCTTTTTTTGGACAATACCCTTCTCCAGTCACCCTTCTTTGGTCTTGGTCGTCTTCTTTTTACCCCCTTGTCAATTTGCAGTGTGATTCCAAGAAGGGCGACGAACAAAAGCGTAAAAAAAACTAGCTTGGCACAGTTCGGGACTCTTTTCTTGATAATGTGTGATAACGCAGGTCTGATGTCTTGTATGCGTTCAAGTTTGCGTTGGAGACAGAAAAAAATGTGTCTTCCGAAACAGATTCCACCCTAGCAGGTGTATTGATCCTGGGAGATAGCACCAGAGATTTCTTTTTCTTTTCTTTTTTTTGCTACGAGTCGCCCAAGTTTGACAATTGTATTTGGTCTAGCGTGTCGCAAGTTTGGCCACAAGCTGCACCTGATCATTTGCATATTGCATTTGGGAAGCAAGATATCTATCAGGGAAAGTTGGGGCCCAACCCGGAAAAGGACGATCGAGGGGGGGAAAACGAGTAAAAGGGATAGATCACTTGAATTGGTAACGTGCAGTAAGGAAAAGTGAACCACAGGAGGAAACAGGGCATATACCTAGATTTATACCGAAAGATTTATTGTGTCGCTGTGGGATTTATGTGTACACATTCTGGGCCCTTTAGCAGAAGACGGCCGGAGCAGCAGCAAAAAAGATGTATGGTTGGGGGGTGGGTGGGGCGAAGGTAGGAACAAATTGTAACCGAGGTGGAGGATAAAAGCAGTCGAAAATGGGTGCCTACATTTTCATTGTCGAGGCAGATTAGGACAACGGCGATCCCCTAAGCGTGTTATAGCGATCGTGAGGGTGGAAGAGTGATTGGTCAAAGGGAGGAATGGTATTGGGCCAAGAGTGATTGCTCTGTTCGATACGCACAGAGTGAAGAGGAAAAAGGCGTGTGTTCGGTGGCCCGCTCGTTGCGTGTTGAAGGCCTAATGCTAATGAAAGGCAAGATGGGTAGGCAAATCACATTACACAGCTTCGCGAGATAACTATTTCCGCCCCCAGTTTCTTCACTGGCTGTCGCGTGAGGAAGACATATGTGCGTACGTGAATGTGTAATGGAGTAAGGACAGGAGTGTGCTGATAGGGGGGGTTGGTGTAGAGAGAGCAGGTGGGCGAGAGAAAATCAATAAGATTCCCGAAGAGGAGCAAACAAGAAGCATCAAAGGCTTTTTCATAGCCTAGGGCACAATTAGTGAGAGGACACCTCCCCCGCTCGTGGCATTCCGCGAGAGCCACCACCACGGTGGTAGTTACGGTGGGGAGTGGTGTTGTGGTGTTCACACTCTATTGTCCTAGCGGGAGTGTAATTCGACGTGTGGGGAGCAGGCGTCTTTTTAGATCGCTGCGTTCGAAAAGAAAGAGAGAGCTCGTTTAACCTGCGAGCACTACGCGGTTAAGTAGTCCCAGAATGCAGGGAATGTGTTGTAAGCGCATTGAAAAAAGAGGTTTTAGGAGGAGTAGTAAAAAGGCTTTACGTTCGGGTAGAGGCGAGAAACTTGAAAGCGCGCTGGCCAGAGTTATCGATTTTTTTTAGATTTTTCTTTTGCTTTTTGCACTTGAGGTATGCCAGCGAAAAATGGTTTGGAGAATCGGAGCTGTGTCGTGACAAAGTTTATCGCATATCAAGGAGGAAGCAGAGGAGGCTTAAAAGTTCGTGGAGGATATCCATCCTCCCTTCCGATCTTTTATGTAGAGCGCTACCTATTGAGAGGTCAGCGCTGCGCTGGTTAATGGCCACCGAACGTTGAAGGCAACGAAAGCTGACGGGCGTTGCTACCGCGGCCGCGCTCGTCGTAGCTCTCGGGCTTGAGCGGGCCCAGCGCCGGGCAAGCTTCGACAGGTCGCGCAACAGCTACCACAGGGAACTGGGGAACAGAACGGATGGCACAGCGCTTGCCGCTCGGGCTATACTCCCGCTACCAGGAAGGATGACGCGCTATTGTACCTACAGTTGAGTTTGGGTTTACAGCGAACCATTTTAGATGCGACCGTTTTTTTTTGTGTACTGAGTGGTATTAGCATAACAGCCGAGGCGGTTTTCCGTTTTGTTTTTCATTGTTGGAAGACTTAGGGTTGAAGGGAGGAAAGAGGATTGCGCCCTACTAGCCACAGAGTTGATATAGGCGTTTGCTGGCTAAGCCTCTAGCCAACGTGATAGAACGTGTCATCCGGGCTAGTGAGGGGTATTAGACATTGTTATTTCGCCGACCTTTATTTAATGCTCGATTGGGTGGTCTCGTATGACAAACGCGAGTACAAGAAAGGGACGGGAAGCAGATTCTGGCCCCACGAATACCGAACAGGTCCCTACCTCGTGTTTTTGTACCCAGTAGGCCTTGTGGAGTGTTTTTTCTGGGTGCCGTACCGAACATTGGTATAATAATGTCACATAGGTTTCCGCCTGTGTTTGCATAAGGGGATGAAGGCAACAGTACAACCAGGAAAGACAAAAGACGGTCCGGAATGGTAATCGCTGCCCGAAGATTTATAACGGTTTGCCTCAGCGTGCACTCGCGAGTGTTGCATTTACCTTTTAGCTTGCCTTGTCATGATCAGCTCTCAATAGCTTCCGTTACAGAAGGCGATGGAGGATCAAGACAGATTTATCGGAAGAGGGAAGAAAGAAAAGGCCAAGTCACGAGGCCAAGAAAACTCCCCCGACGAAAAAAAAAGAAGACGAGAGACAAGGACCGAAAGAAGCAACAACAAGATTAGGCAGGACGTGAGGTTATTAGTTTCTTTTTAGAGGTGAAAAGAAACGCGAAAGCAGCCGGGGAAATGAAAAAAGCTTCCGTCCAATGGTGAAAGAAGAACGCTGAACGCGCCCAGCTTATTAAGGGTAGGGTTTCTTGTCCACTGCCACCCCTGCAGACGGGGTGGGGGGTGAAGACAGGAGGGGGGTGGTGGGGAAATTGAGAGGAAAAACGATGTCCGTCCTGCTGATAACCACAGCTTTTCGGTGGTGAGGTCCTTTTGTGTCTATAACATTTCTTCCGAGGACATATGGCTGACACAAGACGAGGAAAGAAAATTGACAAGAGCAAAAAGCTCAGCAATAATTCGGGGACGCTACATTGTATTACAGTGGCCGGACCCAGGCAGATTAACTTCTTGGCTTTTTTTTTCTCCTTAAAATCGAGCTATTTTTTATTGTATTTTTGTGGGAAATTGCAGCCCAAGTTTGAGAACGAAATGTCACGGGGCGTGGTTTCAACTCTGCGAAACCTTGAATGTTCCCCTGTCATTTGCAACCAAGTTCGCACTCTTGTTCGGGTGATGTTGTATACGAATATTAGAGGAAGATTTCGCCAAAGGGCGTGGTCCGAGTTTAGCAGCTGATGATGAGTTTTAAGTCAGCTCGAGTTGGTTTTCACATCAAGTCGTTCCGAAATTCGCCGTTTGGTCGGGGTTAAGAGACATAAGACTTTTGGAGGCTCCCAAGTGTTTCGGCAAGTTCTGAAAAAGGCCGAAAATAGTAAAAAAGTTGCCAGTTGTACAAATAAGCCATCACGGGAAGTTTCCGAGTTGGTGCTTTTTAAGAATTGTGGACCATTCTGGAGAGCCACGCATTCCTCACATAAATCCGCGCACAGACGGGGATGCTTCACAGAGCCCCGCCATGTCGTTCTAGCTAAAGCCACGGAAAATTTCTGATAAGCGGAGCGAATTCTTAAAGCGGGGGTCCTTCGTCTGCCAGCTGGCGGGAACCGACAGACGACGACGATGATGTACAAGTTCACAAAAATCCCCCTCGCCGCATTCCGTGGACCGAACGCGCCCAGCAGTATGACGCGAACGCGTGCTTCGTTAGCACGACATAAAACGCCAACAATGCCGGAAACCTGTCCTTTTTACGCACTGAAAGCATTCCACCGTGTATTGTACGCAGAAAGGACTTGCTTACATTTAGTGTCCACAAAAAGTGATACCAGGGCGAGTTCAGTCCTCGCTTCTACCGTCCCACTTTCTTCTGCACTCAACTGCACCTGTCCACCAGAGTCCCGTGCTACGCTGTCTATAATAATGTGGGACAGGCTGAGTGGATGTCACGCACCCAGGGTACCCGTTTATTGTAGACACTTGACGTTTGGTGTAAGAAGGAGCCGGCAGAAAGACCTAAAAAGGTTCGAGGTGCAATTTCTTGCTGATCGCTCAGTATTAGAGTCTGCCAGGACTAGAAAAGGAGAGTGCTCCACAGAAGAGGAAGGCAATTGAATCTGCTTGGGCCTATTTATTCACCCGCTGCTCGGAAAGTCCGGTCACGTCGCATACCGGCTGGCGTAGTGTGCCCGCGTCCCAGCGGGAGTTAGCGACATGGAAACATGCCGGGGGAAAAGTCTGCCCGAGGAAGATGTTGTCTCAAGTCTCTTTTGCGTCGTCCTGTTTCAAGTAATCGGAGCCGAACGTGTGCTCGGGAGTTGTTGCTCGCAACGCATCGCATTGCATCGCATACCAAATTCTCGCGGGGAAAGGGACATGCTGACGCGCTTTTGACATAACAGCCTTCGCTCAACCCTAAGATGATCAGATGGATGAGGGGCTGACATCCTCCAACCCCCAAAATAAATAGATAAATAGAGAACTAAATAAGGAAATAAAATGTGTTGTCATTATCAAGCTAAGTCGAATATTTTTTTTAATGATTGGTAGCGTTGTGAAGAAAGTTACGTAACATACCAGTACCTATGCTGGTGCTGGACCGTAAATGGGCGGGTAACATCCCAATTTGTCCCTTCGAAGGCAGATTTGGCTTGTTGAATGCCAAAAATGCGTTGGAGGGGGAGATGGCAGTGACGAGGCACAGTTGGTTAAGGCCAAGCTGAAGAATGTTAGCGGAAAATACCTGTGATTTTTTTAATTTTCTTTTTCTGCGTCAGAGAGTGGGAGGGGTATTGGGGGAATTTGTTTTAGAGTGCGGAGGGAAGAATGAGGAACCGGTGAAGTTAAAAGGAAGGGGTTGGGGTAGAAATGGAGCGCTTGAAAAGAAATAATTAGAAACAGCAACGGGGGCGGGCAATGAGCTTTTTTACACAAAAGGCGGCAACTACGGTATGTTAACATAGCGACGGCCAAATGAAGGCTGTGTCGCGCCCAAGCTGCGCACTAATGGACAGACTTGACGACATGTTTTACGGTAACCTTTAGACAAATAAGAGTTGGTTGGAAAGAAAAGCGAACAAGGAGACGGGAGGGGAAACTATGGCGCCAGCTAGTCCTTGGAAAAATAGGAGGGAGTTTAAATTCATATTTTGACAAATTGAACGGAAATGGAGCGTGAAAAGATGATTTTAAAAAGTTTGGCAAACGTTCTTATTTTTTTATTTTTTTTTGCTTCGTGCTATGAAATCTTAAGCAAGTTTTTGTTCGTCGTTAAATTACTCTGTTCACGTAAAGCTGGAGTTTGAAGAAAAGTCGGTTGGGCAAGAAAATAATTGGATATAAAAAGTATCCAAGTATATAAAAAGAGTAAAGAAAAATAAAAATAGTAAATATAGTAAATAAAAAGAATAGAATAAAAAATAGAGTAAATAATATAAGAATCAGTACATAGAGTAAATGATAAGAAAAGAGTAAAAAAAATCATTAAAAAAGTCGAATCTACGTCGTTCTTAATGAGCAGACTCGCACGGATTTTATGGCATTTGATTTTACAGTAAGAAAAGCAGAATGTAGACGAATGGTTCGGAGGATTCGGAAGAGATTGTAGAAGCGAAGGAGAATCTGATCTGTGTCAACTCCTGTGGGACGAAGAAACGTTGGCCGACCTAGATGATGAGAAAGATGTTGAACAGACTCCTTTATTAGCGGTACTTCGGGGGGGTGTACAATTGTTACGTCTCTCTCCCGAGGCGCAACTGCCCTTTTGACTTACTCTGGCGTGGCATCCTCCTAATTCCAAAGACAAGCCGTTATTTCTGAACAAGACGGAGATGGATAATTCTCAAGTTCCATCTCGAGCAAAGGCTTGCGGGGAAAGGGAATCGAATAGTAATAACCGTGTCGGATCTGAGTCGAAAAACGGCCAAAAATTGAACCTTGAAAAGAACGACCTTTCGGCTGTTAAAAAAGGAAGCAAATGAAAAAGACTGCGTACACCAAGCGTCGTCTTTTGTTTAGTCACCACCTGTCATTTTTATTACAAAACAGAACAATTACAACCGTAGAACTACCTTTTGTAGCACGATTTCTTTTCCTCGGGGACATAAAAGAAGGAACAGCCGTAGTGTCGGACAAAAGGTTTCTCTGCCAATCATAGGCATTACGTAACAGAACGAAGATTAATAGATTTCTTTTCTTGCCGGGAGAAAACAATGCCATACAAGCAACCGTAACGGGAGATTTGTCGCAAACACTGACTAACTTACCTTTTTTTTAAAGTTCGGTTGTTCTCACACAGAAATCGTATTGAAGTGGCGGAGAACAATTGTAAATGTAACAAAGAATTTGTGGACCCGTAGAAGGGGGGAAAAAGGTTCGACACTGGCCGGAGGAAGCGCGGTCCACCCGGTCACACTTGCCAGCCAACGTCGGCAACCTGAGATACCTATGACAAGACTTTTATGTATCATTTTTATTATTTATTTGTAGTTGCTTATTTATTTTAGATTACTACAAGCGCCCGTGCTTGTGCTTACAATTTATATACGTATGATCGGGATTTTTTATTTCATTCCATCCATTTTTAAACCATTTTTTTAAAGAAAGAATCATACGGAATCCTATTTCGGCTTGAGTTGGGGTTCCGTATGAAAGGTCAGTTAGGATGGGTAGGACGTAATCATTCGTGTCTCCGGTTTATTGTATTGATAGTCTAGAAGATTTTTTTGAGAAAAAAACACAAGAATGTGTTTCCTTCTCAATGCAAGCTTCCTTGTTCGAGAGGAGGACGAGGAAGAAGAACGGTGCTTGAGCTCGCAAGAGAAATCGATCTGGACGAGGCGAACGTGAGGAGGATGAAAAGGTACGAGTACTGTAAGGAGTACGGCCAGACAAATGAAAGAGTGTGTACATTTCGCTTCAGCGATCACACACTAACCCCCTCCAACGAGCAAAGAAGGGGACGCGTTTTCGATTGAAATCTGAATACGAAGGAATGCTACGGTTTTTCCATCTTTGGTGGACGTCTCCTAGACGCTTTCCCCTTTTACATTCTGGATAAGCACCTCCCTTTTATAAATTCACCATCCCCAAGTCGATTTCCGTGGGCGCGGAACCCAGCGAGGTTATGTTGGTCTCCCCCCACAACCCCCCAGTGTAAGGAGATGTGTTGCAGCAAAACCATTTCATTCCGTGTGCCTGGTGCTGTCCCTTTTACGTGTCCAACAAATTCCGCCGGATAAGCTGTAGTAAACGGCCTAGGGAGCTTGAAATGCTGTCGGGCGGAAGATAGAAGAAAAAGAAAAAAAAGAGAAGATTTGGGAGTTTTTCTTTGTAGTAAAGCGCTCAGGCGTGAAATACTCTTCAGCTTCTTCTTTTCTTTGCGTTCAGCGTCATCTATAGCGTTCTTGGCCCCTCCCTTCATTTAGTTCAATCCCCTTAACTTCTTTCCTGGAGACGTGGCGGTAAAAGGGAGACAAGCTTAAGTAACACGAAATAGAGAAAAAAAATGTGTAGAAAAAAGGTTTCCGTGTGCTGCTGCTGCTGGTCATTTATACGCGAGCTGATAAGATGAGGGCGGCTGGAAATGGGAAGAAATGCAGAGCAAATGAGATGAGGGCGTCGAATCCCACCTTGCCCCCTCCCGGGTCCGGAAGGGTGAGATAACGAGGGTTAAAAGGGTAAACGAATGGCAAGGGATTCACCGGGAAAATATACGAGACGAATTTACTATTGCACTAGCGCCATTCGTTCCATTTGTACGCAAATGAGCTAGTAGCAAAATACCTTCGCCTACTGGGGGGGATGGGGGGTTGTAATCGAAATTGGGGTACAGAGCTCTTCCTTTTCTTCGCTTTCGTGAAAGTTTCTTGCTTTTTTTTTTAGCTAGCAGCACTAGCAGAGTTTTTCCTGTGGCAATTTTTATGTCCGACAGAAAGTGTCCAGTATTTTCCCTATATGGGAAGTTTTGTGGTTATTCGCTAAACGTTTTACGGGCGAAAACGCCAGACAACAGCCGTTGATCCTGGTTGGAGTATCCCAGGGCCTAATATTCACCAGAGGTTTCGAGTCGTGTTCATCTGGTGTGCAACACCAGGTAGATCTTACTTGCTCCGAAGTTGGGGTCCCGAGAAGTTTTCCACCTTAACGGAGGAGGAGTTCACTCCGCTGCCCATCTGGACTTCGGGGCTACCATGTTTTGGGGCCAGAAAGGCGAACTTGGGGTGCATTTCTTTGGGCCCGACCTGAGAAACACGAGTGGAAACTTGCCAGGAGGGAAGTTGGGCTTATTTCCTGGCGATGGGCACCTGGGCCAGCTTAAAAGATTCGTTATAAACGGAATAGCGGTCATTGGTGTGTGGTCCATGCGATGGACTTACAGCGAGACGGTTTAACTGTCAATACTGAAAGACTTGAAAGCTACTGCTGTTGTGGGCTGCCGTCTCGATTTACTTAGCTTTAAAAGCAAAAAAACAAGAATCGGTCATGAAAAAGTCAGAGCAAAACGAATACGAAACGGCGGCAGCGGTTTTGGACAAAAGTACTCAGTATTTCTTTAAAACACTCCACAGAAGAGATTTGGATCGTAATATCTATTGCACTGAAGATTTTCTTTAAAAAGTTCTTCATACGTTTGTAAAAAGCGAGTTAATGATTTTTTTGGGGGGAAATTGCAAATTAAAACTTTTCGTTTACTGAAAACAGAATACGAATCCGTCAGGTGCACCGTAGCCTTAAAGCTCAGAGAAAATTTAGTAGGATTTATTAAGTAAAACTTACTTATAAGATGAACGCTATACAATAATAAAGCAATTATGGTTAAATAATAAAACGCGAGAGTTGCAAGTCTTCAAACGGACGAAACATGAGAAAGCTAAAGAATAAGAACGAAACTTCGGGTTCAAGGAAAAAGTCGCCTGAAGAAGGTTAGGGAGCGCCGTTTCTGCATTTTTTGGACAGCTAGATATGATAAGACTGAGGACAGGTGTCAAAAGGAACGATCGTTGAATAGCGGACGTGAAAGTCCGGAAGTACAAGACAAGTACAAGCCAGAAAAATAAATTTGAAAATAGTAAAGAAATGATTAAACGAAAGTTGGAATAAACACCTCATCCATTGCACTACTACAGTGTCAAAAGCCTCTTATCTTACATCCGGGTTATGACTGCCAAACATAAAGATGAGCACAAGACGCATTCCAGCATTCGTGTCGGTAAGTGCAACTGTAAGTACAGTGCGAAGACCATAAAAACGAGAAATATAGTAATAGACGCGAAATGATACAGAGTAGAAAGACATATAAACCTAACTTGAAGGTAAAGCAGTCTAACTGGTATAACTATACCGAGCCAATAGCTCAGGTGGATTATCGTAGTGCAGGACTGTATCGCCGAGTTTTCCCTCCCTTTCTCTCCTGTTTTATGAGATGGGTAATTGGGCAATCATGCGATTGAGCAACTCCAAAAGAACCTTGCTTTTTCGTGTGTGTACATAATGTTTCCCTTCTTGCAGCCTGAAAACAATATATCTAACTTGTTACAAAGGGCGGGGTCGGTATCGTAGCGAGCTCGTGACAATAACGGTGCAATAACATTTTCGAGTGTTGTTCTCAGATCAGTGCGCTCGCCGTGCTGCTATTGGCAGCGCTCTTTTAATTGAAAACAAATTAATCCTCTTTTTTTGAAGGGCCGCGCTTGGTCGAATTCAAAGGCTATTAGGTGTATGTATATGTAATATGTACTGGGGGGAAGAATGGGACATCCGTCCCGTACTTGTGAAAAGAGGCTTACATTTTTGAAAAGTGGGGGAGTATTTGCTCTTGTGTTGACGGGAGGAATGGAAAAGGGGGCAAAGGGGCGCGTGTCTGCATGTCTGCGTTCATATTCATTTGGGATCGGTTGGCTGGGTTTGTTTTAATCCTTTGTAACAAAAGATAATCAAGGCGGAAGGAAAGCGAAGAGAGCGCGAGGGAAAACGAGGCGTAATGGATGCCGTGAACGATGAAGTTGGAAGGAAGCAAAGTCGCTTCTCGTCTGCATTCTTGCTGCGTGATGATGGATTCGAGGGGAGGGAACGCCGCGAAAAAGGGGGAGACAGATCTAAGAAGATCCCTTTGCCCGTACAGTTTCTCTCTGCATCCAATTATAAACACAAACTTCACCCCCATCGCCCGCTGTCTTTGAACGCGGGCTCGCCGACACAATTCAGCCAACGGAGCACAACGCCGGTTATCCGAGCCCGATTCGGATAAGGGGACTCGAGCGTTGAAGGCGAAGGAGCGGTAGACGGGCTGTTCGTTTATCCGAAGTGAGTGCAAAGGTAGCTCGGATAATTGGACCTTTACGTGACAGTGAACGTAGAAGATACAGCGTGGTTGCCATTATCCGAACTAGGGCACCGGGAGTGCGGATAATTGGAGCGTGGCCCTTACTCAGGGTAGGAAGATTAAGCTCCGTATGTTGGTTTCACCCTCGGGGAAGTGGGAGGGGTACTATTCGGGGTGGCGCTTAAATGGGATCTCGAGAGATGCATAATCCTTGAGTTGCGAAGCAAGCCTGCTCTGTCGGAGTTATAATCTGGTTATTGCTGCACCAAGTCCAGATTGGTGGCGGTGGGTGGTTTTCTAGGGGGTAGGGGGTTAAAAGCGGAGCCGACAGCTTCATGCTTACTGTAGAAAATGCGGGGTGAGGAGAAGGGAAATCCAACTTGGTCTCCCTCGCGTACTTGAGGGAGTTTCAAGAGTTTGGCAAGCTTGAAGTAAAGCACACACAACTGACACGCTCTTCCATATCAACATTGACGTTTTCAAGTAAACAGAATGTGACAAGAGTTTCCGATAGGGTTAGTGCTTCCATTACGGGGCAAATTGACGTCTATGGAGCTATTGAATCTCCGGAGCAACGAATCGCATTGAGAAGCAACGTTTCGTCGCATCTGTTAGGAGCTTGACAAGTTATTTGAACTGAAACTTGGAATATCTCATTAGCATTGCATTTCCCCAGGCTTCGTGAAAGGAAAAAATAAGGGGGGTGGGGGGGTGTTAAAGTTGTTGACATGCTCGTATATATTTAATGAGTCGTAGTTTCCTTTCGGGAAGTGGATAAAGTGTTGAAAGGAACCAAGGAGGATGGAATGGGGTGTTTTGGGGGTGCAAAAACGGGGGGCAGAACTCGTTTGCGTTTTCGAAATGAGGCATGACATTTAGCGTGCGCTCTAAGTACCGAATGGATTGTTTTTTTCTTTCTTCTTGGTGCTCTCATTAGGAATTTACGCATCTTCACCTTTTTGGGTGGGAGTAAAGGAAACGACAGTATGGAAACTGTTTGGTTCTTTGCTTTGGCTAAATAATTCATGTTTAGGTGCATTCATCTTGTTTGTAGACTTTTTTAATTCTTTATTCTGTTCTTTATGTGTTTGGTGGAGAAAGAGGGCACTTGCCAGTTTTGTGTATTATTTTCTATTCTGAGACATGGTATAGTAAAATGTTGGTTTGCTTGTTTTCACAGTGGGTGGAAGAGAGTTTTACCAACTTCGAGAAAGGCATCAACTGGCGGTCGTACGTGGTGTGCGACGTGGCCTACAACAATGTCAACAACTGGTTATGGACGCCGTTTATCGAGCGCGGCGAAGCCAATCGGATCTACATCGAGGTGAAATTCTCCATGCGAGATTGCTCGCTCTTTCCCGGCACGGCGCTCTCTTGCAAAGAAACCTTCAGCCTCCTTTATTACGAATTTGACGCCGCCACACGCGAACCTCCGCCCTGGGAACCGGAAAGCTATAAACTCATTGATCGGATTGCGGCAGATGAAGGACGCTTCACTTCTTCCAACGAGGTAAACTACACTTTATTGCCTTCTCTCGCCTCACCCTCGCACTCGCCTAAGCCTCGAGAAAGAATAACCCTTAATTTACCCCGCCAAACCATCGAGACCGTTCGTTGGAGCCAAACGAACTTTTCATTGTTGGAAGTTTTATCAGTCCGTCCCGCCACGGCACTTTTCTTTCTTGCCGCTTGGAGCGTAGTTAGCTGTAGCCGTCCAGGACGCGGGAAGTTTTTTCATTGTTGCCAGATGTGGGTCATACGGCTAAAATGAACTGGATCAACGTACCGAAAAAGGTGTTTGAGAGTTTATCGCGTTAACCAGCGTAAACCGTTAGCAAAGTTCACGCTAAAGGATTGTGCGGCCAAAGCGTTTCAAGTTTGCATTGTTTCCTTTTTTACGTTTCCCAGCCGAGGGCTAAAAGCTTTCGAAATGGGACGCAGGGGTGACGTATTTCTGTTGTGTTTCTTTGCCGTCTTTTTTGCAGGTGAACAAACTGTGTCTCAGCGGACAGAATGTATGAATGTATGAATTCCCGCGTGCAATTGTTAGAAACCCCTAGAAAGGTGTTTCTTTTGTAGAAGGCGATTAGCCAGGCAGCGTCAAGGAATGCGAGCCATTTGCGGCGTTGGGAGTCCGCTGTAAGTCGCGCCACGTAACGCAGCGCCGCAATGCCAGGAATTCGTACGCTAAAGGCGCCAAGTCATAGCCGAGCTCAAGTTATCAACAGAGAACTAGGTTAATGGAAGAAGCTGTTCTTCCGTATACCTTGATGACATCACAAGGTGGCTCGGGTACCGCCGCTTTGTAATTGCACGAGTTCAACGTTTTTGTGCACTTTCCTAGCACGTTAATTTTGAGAGCGGGCTTGGAAAAAAAAGAGGACGAGAAAATCCTACACCGAGGACAGGACTTTTTGGAGGTTCCTTAAACAGCGTCAAAAGGAAGGCGTGTAATTTAAGAGAGAGGAACCTAACTCTAAGAATGTCGAAACTCTTTTTTTAAAAAAAATTTTGCTCGCAGTAAGACTTTGTTGTCTATTGCAGTGTCCAAGAAGAGAGCAACCTCCAAAAGTCTTTCGAAGCGAGACAAGGCGTGATGTGCGACTTGACTTTGTAAAGAAATCGGGCGATAAATTAACGCTAGTGAGAAAGTTTAGCTGTGAGATTTATGTAGAGTTTTTTTTTACTTTTCACTTTTTTTTACCCCTTTAAGGGAAGCTAGGGCTGGGGAGGAGGTATTAGTATATCAGAGAGATAGAATGCGATAATTGTAACAAAAAAGCGGAGGAAAAAGTCGTCCTATCTTGTCCTGAAGTTTTGAAGTGAGACGGGAGATAATTAGTGTTCGTTTTTTTTCTGTATTTTTTTTTTCACTGGTGGAGTTCGAAGTTTGGCAAAACGTTTTTTGTTTTCCTTTTTAGTAGTCGTCGTCCTCCAAACCACAGTTTATGACAGGGATTATGAGGCTATTGCCACGGTATTTTCTGCAAGGTCTTAAAACCATATTCGTATGGAACATTCGTCGCCTGTTTTTTTGCTTTTGGGGAAGTAAACGTTGGCGTACTTGGGGAGCAATTTATTGCTACTGTCGCATTTCAGGGGAAGCACATTCCGAGCACTGCAAAAGAAACAACAACATTGCCGAAAGTTCATTGTACGTTATATCAGAAATGTTTCAACGCAAAACTGAGGCAAAAAGAAAAAAAGGAGTGACAAATGGAAGGTGGCCAAAAGAAGTTTCCATGACGACCGAAATTAGTGATGCAAGACAGCTTCTGAGAAGAATAGCAATCATGAGCGAGGACAACGTTTGAGTGTACTCCGTCAATGAAAAAAAAAGAAAAGAAACAGGGAGCATTTTAAAAAGAGGCAGCTTCGGCAAGAAAAAAGACAAGGCGAGAATTTCTGAGCATCGGTCACGCCTTTCATCCTCCTGCCTCCTTTTTTGTTACGTATCCATCTGCTCTATGATTTGCTGGTTTACGCTAATCTAAAAAGGTTTTAAAAATATTTTTAGCATCTGCGGGTGTTTTGAAAATTAGTTCGTAAAAATGTGGTACGCTCGTCGCGGTTGTCACGTGTTCGTTGTTCCTGATTTTTATGAACGCCAATTGTAGCGGAGCGTTGATACGGTGGACTGGCAAAGGGGCAGTACCGAAATCTAGCGATTGTCGTTCATATATTTGTCATACTATTTATTGCAAATCCGATTTAAGAAAGAATTCAAAGTAGCAGACGACCTAAGATGGCGTCGGTTCGTTATACGGTAGGAACACGTGGCTGTATAGCTGTAGTAGTATAACTAGAGTCTGTAGTGTACAGTACTTAACTAAAAGCTTTGAGAAACGACAGCGCAGCAATGAAATGAATCCTTTGAGTAATTTTCGGTATATTTTTGTACGAGGAAAGGTTTGGGAGCGACAATGACTCGTCGCCTTTTCTGGGTCGCGTCTTTAGCCTGAAGAGATTTTTTACTTCTGCGGTCATGTTTTGTGCTGGTGCTTTAACCGGAGGCTAAAAATGTCAGTCTAGTGTTCCTCATTCTCTGTTAAAGAGTTTTAAATGGCCCAGATCGTTTTCTTGGCGGGAAGCGGCAAGGGCATGAACCATTAGCTACAGTTTTGACAAGAAACTTCTTGGAAATTTGCGGGGCTTAACGCTTTAAATTGGATACTTTGATTCTCGTAAGCAACAATAAGATAACAATAACGCCCTTTCCTGAAAACGAGTCTTAAAAGGCAACCGAGCTTAACGAAACAAAAAGTCTCATCCCCCCAAAAAATAACGAACTACTTTTCTCTTGAGAAAATTTTTGTTTCCCGCTGAAAATTCTTACGAGTGAATTTTGGGAGCAAAAAGCTGGGTCGTTTTCTTAGCTCCTTTTTCTTGTTCGCCATTTTAATTCTCTTTTCTTGATGTTGCATCGCAGGTGATCATCAATACCGAAGTGCGTTCCATCCCCGTCACCAAAAAAGGCGTGTATTTTGCATTCCGGGACCAAGGCGCCTGCATCTCGTTGTTGGCCATTCGTGTCTACTATATCACGTGTCCCGAAGTTACGGCCGCGTTCGCCACGTTTCCCGCCACGCCCACCGGCCGGGAATTGACAGCGATAGAACAAGCGGACGGAACGTGTGTTGCCAACGCTGTGGAAGAAGCCCCGCCCCGTTACCTCTGCAAAGGTGACGGCAACTGGTACTTGTTAGCCGGGGCGTGCTCCTGTAAACCAGGATACGAAGCCAATCGGGAAAAGCAAACTTGCAATGGTAAGTGGCCCGTTAGAGGCTCTGGCATCCTTCAAACTGGCTGGGACTTTGAGGTTTTATTTATTTCGTTGGCCGAGGTTTCGGTTACTCAAATTCCCCGCCTTCTTTGGAAGTCGTAAAGAGTTTCGACTCCCACTTTTCATAAAATCAATTTGTAAATAATTCCAGGAAGGTTTTCAGACAGGAAGGGCGCATAAAAAAGGAGAGTTGCTTGGCAATAACATTTGCGTTTTGTGGTGAACTCTTCCCAAAGCTGTTTTAAGAAAACACAAGCGCACTGGGTTCAAATAAGACGCTAAAATAAAATATATATGTGTATAAAAAAAATACTTTTGCGCTGTTACGTCCTTCGTTTATTTAGTGGGTCGTCAATGCGAAGTAAGAAGCGGGACATGGTAAATGTAATGGCGGAAAGAGTTGAAATGGAATTACGAATTTCCACGCTGTTAGTTCAAAAGAAAGTGGGACAGTTGCACGGAATTGACCGTTTTCGTCGTACCCTTTTTTAATGCATCTGGCCCCAACGCTTTGTCAGAACGTGGTTTTGCGTTACGCTCTAAGTGACACGCATGACTGGCGTAAACACGAGAGTTTTACCAGTACTGAGTTAAGATAGCTCCGTATACAGGTCAGATAAATAAAAAAGTTAAGGAAAAGTAGAAATGAATAATACATGATTTATTTCGTGTTCCAAATCATTAGAGGTGAAAAGAGGTTTCTCTTACGTTTGTCCCTCCCCCTATCCCTCCCCCACCCTAAGACCACATATTTTATGCACACAGAGGCAATTCACACATGGTAGACAAAACACGCACCCAGTCCCGAGAACTTTCTTTGTTTTATCGCTCCATTCTTCTTGTCTTTTCTATTCGTTTCTCTTAATGAGTCCCGAGGAGAATTCTGTCCCGTCTCGGTTTTGAATCACTTTTTTTAAGTTCTTTTTCGTCCGAATCGTCGTTACCCGTATTGCAAGGAATAAGCACCCCCTTAACTAGTTAAACAGTTAATGACTCTGGGTTCTTGGGTTCGCATAGAAATGTAAGAAACAGGGTCTTCCCTGTTTCTTTTCCCTGTTTGTTTCTTCCACGTTTGTGAACGAGCTTAGGAATTTAGACGACAAAAAAATGTCATTTACTGGAGTTTGGGTTAATGTTCTGCTTGGGGTGCAGTGGCAGGCAAACGAATGCAAAAGGAGGCAGTTTGCTTCAGTAGTCAGTTTAGGAGTTGCTGAAAAGAAGTAAAAAAGGCCATGGGATAGCAAGACCATTTGTAAAACCGAAGTGACGCGCCTTCAGTGGTATAACGAGGTCTATAGTACGACTGAGAGCCTGGCAGGTAATTGGCAGTATACTTGCGCTAGTACGTTGGGCTCTTTCAACCCATGCTGCTTTTTCCAGGCTGGCACATATCTTCCACCCAGTTTGACTGTTTTAATGAACAGCATTCACCCAAGAAAAACGGTGCAACACCAAAGGCCCGTTGCTTTGCTCAAAAATAAATGCTTGGGGAAGGAGACAGGCTTACGAGGACCGCCTGGCTCTTTTTCTAATGTCTCTGAATATTGAATCAAGTGCAACTTGGTCCTTTTTTTCCCTTTCTGTGGCGGAGGTCGCTCTTTTCCGATTTTATAATGACGATCAAACACCTTTACTCTCCTTAAAACCTCAGCCACCCTGGGTATTAATTTTTTTAAGGCTATTAAAAAGAGCGAAAAGAAAAAGGTAGGGCGAGGTTTGTGCATTGCAGGGAAGAGCGCCATCTTGTCTGGATATCTTTAGCGTTTGTGACGCTTGCCCTTCTCGGCATGATGGGCATCTTCACGGTGTCTTCACTTCCAGAACTTGGCGCAATTCAAGGAAATTATAGTGTACGGTGGGTCACTTGCCTCGTCGGATTAAGTGCCACGCCTCCTTTTCTTACAAAGTTTCCCCTACACTGGGCTTTCGTACCGTTTCGTCATCTTCTGGGTCCCTTTCTGCTCCTTTGATGCCCCTACGACCCAACTTTCATTGGAGCGAAGGTAGCAGGTCTTCAGAAAAATGGCTTACCATACCATACCGTACCTTACCATACCTTACCATAACCCCTAGCAGAAGAGAAGGCCTTGGGTTGGGTTTACTCCAGCGTCAGGTTTGGCGGACCTGTGCCAGAAAAAAAGAAATGGTGCACGAAGATTTGAACTAGCCCTGACTATCTGCTTCTTGGCGTCGGGCGAAGAATCTCTTCTTCTCAAAGCCTTCTTGGGCTTTTTCCCTAAATGAAAGACAACCAACCCAGCGCCCGTTTCTCTCCAGCATTTGATTCTTCTTTTTCATAAAAGGTGGGACAAGTGCGCAGGGAATTTAATGGCAAATTTTAAAAGGAATGACGGGACGATATCAAAGAAAACCTGGCTGGAGACTGATAGGCATTCAGATTTTTGGTGGCTGCTGCTGCTGCTGCCGGGGCGGAAGGAAGTGGTAGTTGGCATAATGGTGGGAGAATGAAGAGACGTTGGTTAGCTGCGGAAAAGGAGGCAAAAAGTAGCCGTTTGGGGTCGATTATGGAGAAGCAGCCAAGCGTGGGAGGGTGGACTGAGGGGTTGGAGGGTGAAAGGGAAAGGTAATCAAAGATAACAGTAGGAAGGAGGCTTTTTCAGCTTTTTAAGCGGGATGGGACGCTCTTGGAAAGGTGCCGACAGGACAACGCCAATTGGGCCGCCAAGATTTTCTAAAAAGGAAAAGAATTTGGGAAACCAAGAAAGAAGACTGAGCATTCTTCTCTTCTCCCTTAAACCTACACGATTTTTCTTACCCACCCCTCAACGGACTCTTGGCATGTCAAAACGAAACAAATGCGGGGAGAAAACTTTAGGTTTGCTACTTTTTAGGCCTATGTGCCCCCAATGGACTATTTTTCTTGGTCAGTGACCAAAAACCTGAGCTGTCATTTTTCGAAGTTTAAAAACGAGCTTTTGTGGAGTTAAAAGCGAAAAATTCATGGTTAATCCTGGGACTTATAATAGGGCTCGGCACTGCGGCCCACGTGCTGGGTCCGGCCCGCAAGCTTATCGAGCGAAGATTTACACGTGATATGGACAATTTTTCTAGAGCAAAAACAGCGCAAAACCGCCGTAGTGTTAAGATATTGATACATTGTGAGTTGAACGTCACCCTTTTGTAAAATAGAAATTTGGATTGACAATTTTTTCATAATTATTGCAGATTTTTCGATATTTTTTTAAGCAAAATTCTAACGTAAATAGGACGTAGAGTCTAACGGAGAAATTTTCGAAATTCAGAACATGGGAAAATTGTAAATTATCTTTGCCCTTTTTTCGAAGATATATCTTCGTAAGATTCTAGGGATTATGAATTCAACATTACTGTCAAGATTACGTCGAAAACATTGAGTGTTAAATGTAAAATCGTCCATGCGAGTTTTGCATATAATCGTCTATAAGTGAAAGGCGGTATACAGAGGCTTTAAAACGAGGACAATTTTCAAAGCACAATCTTCTTTTTGGTTTCCTGGCGTGGAACACCAAAGTTTAATGGTACTTGCTTAGGGAGGGGAAAGTAAATGAAATACTTTCCTTCCTTAATAGTCTGCTCATTTTGATTGATTCGAAGCCAAGAAAGACCTAGAAGGACTGCGTTGTCTCTATAAACAGGGCCATTGACAACCTGCAAAGGTGTGATGGTTAAAAGCTGAGTTAGGACCGGGAGATCATTATTGATTTAATTGCCCGCGCCAGATCGAATAGATGATATAAATTTCAGGGGAAAAGGGGGCCCCACTTGAAAAACGTTTTCAAAATGCTTCGCTAGATTTCTTCGGAAAATTTCAATGCTAACGCAAAAGCATGATTGTCATCTGCGAGCTGATGGGTCGAGGGGAAAAAGGTTCTCCAGATCCCAAAGGTGGGGAAAATTGTTGAGAAGGTTGCCGAGTCTGTTCATGTTCCCTCCCCTGCGCGAACCACCGTTCGGGAAGGGAAAGAAAATGTCCTGGCCTGCCTTTACGGGCGCTGCAGCGGGGAAGGTATTCATTGTTGAGTGTCTTGGACGACGGTCGCCTGGTTCGGCAAGCGAAGGCTGTGCGGTGCCTTCCCGTGCCGATGGCCAGCTCGATAGTCGCTGGGTAGGGCATTGCAGCAGCCATCGCGGCACCGTATGATGGTCGTAGGAGTAGTAGTAGTGGGGGATGAACGGGGAAAGTAACTCAAGAACATGTGGCATGTTTTCAAAGAAAGAAGCTACATTCACCTGATGGTCCTTGTTATTTGAGCCGTCAAGTATGAACCCATCGGAGAGCGAGAACCCAAGGTGGTTGTTTGGGTCATCATCGTTACTACTTGGGTTGTCGTTATCCATTCTTGTCTTGAAGAGGAGGAGGACTTGTTTCTTGGCGAAGAAAGCAGAATAACTTGTGGGGTGAGTCGATGATTGCAATGCGTCGATAAGGACCTGACACAGTTGTCATTAACGTTCTTTTCCGAGTGAAGACCGAGCAAACAAAGCAGCAACTTGCGAAAGAAAGGTGTCAAGTTTTGCGACATTTTTCATGTTAAATTTCACTAACCATAACGGTGCTTGTTTGACGTTACAGACACGTTTTGTGATTAAAAGTAATTTTTGAGAATTTGCTTCTCGAGAACTCGCGGTATTCAGTAATTTTTGAGAATTTGTTTCTCGAAAATTCGCGGTATTCAGGCAATTGATGGAAGATAATAATTATAAATAGAGTTTGTAGTCCTCATGAGTTTCCAAATTAGAAGGTTTTTCAGATTTGTCGACAGCTAGATAAGAAACTCCATTTTCAAAGTTTTGTCTGATGCTCTTGAATGGGTTGGCAATTGTTGGAAATCTTTTTATGGGACAAGCGATTGAATTTCGCTAGTTAAGCGTTTTCGCAATGGTGGTGTGTTGACCTGTAAGTGAAGGCTTGAAACGACCAAACAAGTTGTGGGGTGTTAATAAATAAGCAGAGCGAAAGACGGACGACATGGAACATGAGCGGAAGTTGGGAACAATAATGAACTTTCCGTATGCATAGTTTCATGCATCTGGGCTATTAATCTTCGACTGCGAAGGTGACCTCGTGCGACCTTTAAGGCGAGCAACCCCCTGTGACAACCTTGTCAGGGTGTCGTCTCCCAATTTTCTCAAAATTCCCAATATTCAACAAAACTCGGAGGGTGGTCCCATCAGAGGAAACAAGAGGTCGGGGGGTGGCCGAAAAGTAAGCACTTTGCCAAAAATCTGTCATTTCAAGTGTTGTGCATCTTGTCGCATTCTTTCTTCCCACACTCTTGTAGGCCGCTGCAGTCTTTTGGCAAAGGTTGCGAGTGAGAATTGGAAGATTTCGTGTCTGAGGAAGTAGAAAAACCCGACCCTTACCCTCAGGGCTGAAAATTGGCGTTTGTGCTGCTCGAGCGTTAGTTTAAATTTAGTTGGCCGGCAATTATCACCTCCCACAGGTCTAATTAGCCGAAGGGTCGTGAAATTGTAATTGCAACTTGCAGGGCATTACCGGAGTTCTCACGTCCATCCTTTTTTTTCCTTCTTGGGTGTCGTGGTCCGCTCAAAGGGTACTTCCCCCCCTTCTTTTCGCCAACCCGTCGCCGCAAGCTTTTTTGCGAACCAAATGGGTATTTTGGTTAGTAAGTTAAAAAGAAAAACTAGCTAAGTAAAGTACCTCGCCAAAGTTGTTTAGCAAGGCCTTAATTATGGCTCTCGCTTCGGAAATTGACAATAGAAATTTCGCCACCGAGTCGCCCAAAAGTAATCCCAAGTTGAGTTTCTTATTAGCGGAAAGGAATTGACGCTTTACTGGAGAGGAAACGCTCTAAAAAAAAACACACCAGAGAAAAGAGTTGGAATGCAAATTGTTGTTACGTTCTGCCCTGACACGAGCAAGTACCAGGTTTATGAACTGGGAGTGATTTTTTATTGTTTTATTTTTACATGTTTTTGTCTGGTTAAAGATCCCGAATGAGGGGGGCGTGGAGTATGTGTGATAGCGGGTAACGAGAACTTGGCGTGCCTTTCAATTACAACGTGCTGTACACGAGTTGTAAGGGAAGAAATTCAAATGAGTTTATTGGCGGGAAAAGTGATCCACTTGCGAAATGACCACCTAAAAACAACGAGTGCGTGCATGCCAACTTGCAGTAGCGGAAAAGCTTTTGCCTTCCGTAAGGGTTTCTAACACCGTTGCTGGTAATGGCAGTCAGTATCGCTGGAAACGTCCGTAACTTAGGACTTTTTGGGACGATTCCGTGTCTTATGAGATGCATTGCGTGACGGGAACGGCACAGACAGGCTTTAGATCACTGTCCTAAACAAACTACCAGTGGAGGGGGTCAGTCGTCTCACCCCCCTCCGCCCCGCTCCCGCGTTCGTCCCAACGTGAAGAAGAAGCAACCCAAAAAGGAAATCAGAGTCAATCGCCAATCTTTCAAGACAGGGTTCACTAGGGCAAGAATGAAAGTTAAGCCGAGAGGAGTTTCCGCTGCGGCAAGCCATACGCCAACAATGAAAGTTTTCGTAAAGTCTCAGCTGCAGTTGTAGTTATTCCTAGTAATCCAGCTTTAGTGGTATAAAGCCTAGTGTTCAAGTTAGCGTGTTCAACGTGAGGGAAAATTAACCTGGAAAATTTGGGTCTTGTCTAGAAGGCTTAGGAAATATTAAGACAAGTAGACAAAGGCGTGTGTTGTCCCTAGATGGCAGTGTAGGACTGTGGGCAAAGGAACTATTACTGTGGGGACAAAGTAGGGAAGGATTAAAGCATTTTTATTTTTTGATGTATTGCTGTCGAGGATTTTTTTTCACCGTCAACTCCTGTCCGAGAGGCATAGTTTTCAATCGTAGTAAAACTGTTGATTTATGACAGAAGAGGGAGTTATGGCTTGTTGTATACAACTTTTATGTCATCTCCCAATGTAATATTTCAACGGAGGAGACCATGTTTGTTTTTCGTCTCGGAACAGGTTCAAAGCAACTTTTTTGTCTTGCGGAACCAGGCAGCGACTTGCCCATATTTTTGCATGTTTTATGTATTTATTTGTGTTGCCTTCTTAGGGAAAGCTGGGGACTCGAAGTCCCGTTTCAACGCGAGAAAGATCAAATTCCCGCCCGTGCACAAGTTTTTAATCAAAACTTAAACTTTGATGAAGATCTTAAGCTAAGATTGCGCTGTAAAATATGGTAGCTGTAAAAATGCTGCATGTTTGGCAGTGATTTTATTTTTAGATTGGACTGTTGTTTATAGTGCCTTCATGTCATTCAATTCTCTCTTTTCTTTCGTTTAAATTATCTATATGATTTTTTTTTCCTTTTTTTTATTTAGTGTGCCCGCCCGGCAAATACAAACACTTAGCTGGAGACGACAAATGCCAAACCTGTCCGGACCACAGCATGGCTCCTTATTCTGGCTCGGCGGAGTGTCGATGCAATCAGAATTATTACCGTGCTCCCAAGGATTCCAAAGCTGTACCTTGCACACGTACGTTTGAGAGAAATATCTATGTTTATTTGTTTTATTCTTCCTCCTAGCAAGGAAAGCTTTGGTCATAAGATGGAAAGGGCCCCCAACCCCCCGTGGATTTTGTTTGTTTCTATTATTATTTTTTTAAATTGTCTTTGTTGTATTACTACAGAGCCGCCGTCTGCACCACAGAATCTCACTGTGAATTTTGTGGATCAATCGACGGTGATTTTGTCCTGGAATCCGCCGCGTTACCTGGGCGGCCGAACGGACACCGTCTACAAACTGGTTTGCGATGCGTGTAATTTGGGTGTGAACTACATTCCGTCGCAGGTGATTAGTTGATTTGAATGCTGTGAATATGAATACCGTCTAAATTGAAAGGGTGTTGGAACAGAGAGCTAATGTTTCTTTTTGGGAATGGTGGCTTTTTGTTTGGCACTGCAGACGATCCACAATGGAACCACCGTGACGATCGCGGGTTTGAATCCAGTCACGACGTACCGCTTTCAAGTCTACGCCGAAAATGGTGTGTCAGATCAAGTGCCGCCGGCGGAACTGCAATATGTGGATATTACCGTCACCACGGAAGCGTCGGTACCTTCGTCCGTCTCCAACGTCCGGGTGGTCAATACGCGCGCTAATGAAGTCCAGTTGCGATGGGACGCGCCCGACGATCCGTACACGGATATTGAAATGTACGAAGTGCGCTATTTCATTAAAGGACTCGAATCGAACGCCACGGTCATGAGTGCCAACCGCCAAGAAACACTCTTGTCCAACCTGAGGCAAACGACCGTCTATGGCTTCCAAGTACGAGCCAAAACGACGCACGGATGGGGGGAATTTAGCCCGCCGGTATTTAAAGCTACTGGCCAGACCTTAAGTACGTTCACTTTGCCGCTACGCGATTCCGTCTTTTTCTGCTATATACTCCGGATTCATTATTCAATATATAATATACATTATATTGTATTATATATTGCATTTCCATCCGTATATTATGTATTATAATATACATTATATTGTATATGGCGTTTCCGTCCGTTACAGATTTGATTTATTTTTCTGTTGGGTTCGCCATGAGCGAAATGAGATGTCAGTGAAAAGTAATTTACTAAGTCATGTTACTATGTTTGCTTTACAGCGGCCTATGAACACAACGAAGAAAACATGCAAGTGCGAATTATTGCGGGGGCCATTGTTGCCGGTGTGATTTTGGTGGCCATTATCGCCATAGTTACCGTTTTGTATCTACGCAGGTACGAGCAGCTCATTATAGCCTGAAAGAATTTCAAGTTTCCGAGACTGAAAACATAATTAGGTTTTCCTTTCGCAGAGGCAACGACGAATGCAACAAGAAACAACCCAGCGATTGTGATACATTGGAATATCGCAATGGAGAAGGTAATTTACGACGAAAACTTGATCCTGGCGGGGAGCGGGGTGGGAGAAGGGTTAATTTCAGGGGCTTGGGTTGAGGGAAGCTTTGGCGGAGTTTGGAAACTAATCCTGTGAAGCACTGGCGGGTGTTAGTGTTGGTGTCGGCATTTCTATCTGGGAAGTCTTATAAAGTTGGAACAGACTAGGGAAAAGCGATAGATACAAGTCTTTTTAGACAAATAAAACGATGGGATTCATGTCCAATAAGACCTGGCACAAGCTATCATGTGAGCCTCGTGAGCGCCTGTGCCGAAACTTATTAGAACATGTTTGATAAAACTTAAAAAAAAATCTGCACAATCTCTTGAAGTTGGAGCTCAAAATTTATACATTTTCCTTTTTGTCTCCCCTGTTCTTCCCCTTGACACGCTTTTCCACCTTGAAAAAAACATCCATTCCATGCATAGGACTCGTTATCACATATAGTAAGTCATTCAGTAATTAGATACATGTTTCGAAACATTTTTGCACCTCACCACTGGCATGTTTCCCTGTGCTCGACCTTGCTTTCGTGCCGCTCCGTAGCTAAAAATTGCGTTGGGGTGTCTGGCGTGTTTTCGTAGCAAACTTTCGCTTTGTTTGGCGCGTATTTTTATTTTTAATTCCGCGAATGATCCAACCCGGTTTTGTGCTCATGTTTGTTTTCGTGCTTCTGCAGTGCACCCCTTGGATTCTCCTCCCATTGTTCCTACACACACCAGCAGCAGTAAGTATTGTTAAAACCAGCTTGGGATGTTCATTCGTGTCCTTTATCGGGAGACTGTCCAGTAAATTCTCAGACAAAAGGTTGCTCGATTTAAGGCGCCCCTGTCTCAGTATTTATTGGGCGTCGTAAAAATAAAAACAAATTGGCTTTTTGGCGTGCATTTCGGCCTTCACTTTCCTTGTTTGTTCCGGTCACGTTTCCTTTTCTTTCCTCCGTAGTTTAGACGGTTGCTTTTTATTTTTCTCTTGACGCTGGTTGGGAGCCATTTTTTGGCGAACATGTTTCCTTTTTTTTCGGAAGCATATGTGAAGCGGAACCTAATTGCGTGTTGCATTTTTTTTCTCTCTCGCTATAGTGACGACGCCGCTGTTCACCCAAGTAGCTCCTGCAAGATCGTACGTGGATCCGCACACATATGAGGATCCTAACCAGGCTGTACGAGAATTCGCGCGAGAAATTGACGCGTCCTGCATCACAATTGAGGCCATAATCGGCGGCGGAGAGTTTGGCGACGTGTGCCGAGGGAAGCTCAAGTTGCCCGGCCGGCCGGATATGCTCGTAGCCATCAAAACGTTGAAACCCGGCAGTTCAGACAAAGCGAGGATGGACTTTTTAACCGAAGCTTCCATAATGGGACAGTTTGAACACCCCAACGTCATTTTCCTTCAAGGCGTGGTCACCAAGTCCAATCCGGTCATGATCATTACCGAGTACATGGAGAATGGATCCTTGGACACATTCCTCCGCGTAAGTGGCTGCTCAGACCTTTACAAGAAACGAAAATGAAATTGAAACGAAATTAGAATTGTTTTCCGTGAAAGTAAAACAATTCTAATTTCGGTAATTTCGGCTTATAAGTTACGGTACAAGAATGGCTGTCTTCTTATGACATTCTGTCCCAGAACTTACTCACCGAGCTTAACTAAACGTAAATTTAAGAGCAGTGTGGAAGCTAAATAAAAATGTAAGAAATATGGAAGCTAGATGTAAATGTAAGAAAAATATAGAAGCATAACGGAAACCCAGTTATGTTGCTACTGTTTGCAAGTGCAATTGAGCTTAAGGAAACTCTTGAAAAACTTGAATGGATTAATTAATGAATTTTGTGTTTTCTGGTAGGCCAACGATGGCAAGTTCCAAGTGTTGCAGCTGTTGACGCTTTTGCGGGGTATCGCGCTGGGTATGCAATATTTGGCCGAAATGAATTACGTTCACCGGGACCTGGCGGCCAGGAATGTGTTGGTGAACGCCAAGCTTGAATGCAAGATTGCTGATTTCGGTCTGAGCAGAGAAATTGAGAGCACGACAGAGGGAGCCTACACAACCAGGGTGAGTCGTCGTTTGGTCTGACGTTCATCTTTTTATCTTTTCCCAATACTGAACCGTTTCTTTCTGTTTCTTTAGGGCGGCAAGATCCCGGTAAGGTGGACTGCGCCTGAAGCGATTGCCTTCAGGAAATTTACGTCCGCGTCTGACGTATGGAGCTTCGGCATCGTCGCATGGGAAGTGATGTCTTATGGCGAGCGTCCGTACTGGAATTGGTCCAATCAAGATGTGATCAAGTCCATTGAGAAAGGCTACCGCCTGCCGCCGCCCATGGATTGTCCGGAAGCCATTCATAATCTGATGTTGGATTGTTGGCAGAAAGAAAGGTCACACCGGCCGACCTTCACAGTCATTGTGGCCACGTTGGACAAGTTGGTTCGCTGTCCTGAATTGCTACACAAGATAGCTCAAAACAGGTACATGCTTCGTTCTCTGGTTTAGACTCGTTGTTTCCATCCGTGCCCCTTTCTGTAGGGAAATGGTTGTCTGTTCGTAGCATCCTTTTGTGGTTATTTTCTTTTGTATAAGTACGTTAAGTTCTCTTATTTGTAACCATTTGAGTTGCGTGAGTGCGAAATTGGTGCTTATTAATTTCTTTTCCTTTTGCTTTTTTCCTGTCTTCTCTGTATTGTTTGGGGAAACCTGCGAATTATTCTTACAAAAAAACACGACAGGCGGCCTCCTCCCTTGAATCCTTACTATACAGCCCTTCCGCTACCTATATCACCATACCCTCAATCATATCAGCATCAGTGGAACGGTACCATTGATTGGGCCTAACGGTGACTGGGATTAATGAAAAAACAAAGCGCAGGTAAAATCTCCTTTTTTAACGGGTAAACATTTTGAGCCCCTAACCTTGCACGCTTAACTCGAGCTATCGGCTAGATGTTGTTATTTTTCGTTGGCTTGTTTATTCAGTGTAGCGAATGCTTGCAGACTCAGTTTTCTGGCTTGGAAGTTGCTAACAATTCAACCCCTTTTTAGAACATCTACTCATATAAAAGACATCTAGTAGTTTGATAGAGAATTTTTTTAAAAAAAGTATCGAAGATGATTTAATTGATTTTTTTCATTTATTTTACTCAAAACAGGCATTTGGATCCGTTGTGTCCTGAAGCGCCTGACATGCTCCAGTTTAAATCCGTTGAAGAGTGGTTGTCTTCCTTGAAAATGTCCCGCTATGTTGACAACTTTACCCAAGCTGGGTTAACGTCATTAGATGCAGTAACGCGACTTTCCCACGCGGATTTGGCCAATTTGGGCATTGCGTTGTTGGGTCACCAGCGGAAGATTATGAACAGTATTCAAGCGATGCGGGCGCAGCTGTCGATAAGCATGTCGGAAGGATTTCTGGTCTAAATTAAAAAAAAAGGCGTTGGCGTCGGAGAACGGGAGTGAGAATGAGTAAACTAGCCAGAAGAATTTTTGTATTTTGAGCAAGTGAATGTTTCAGACAGCTCAGTTTAACTGAGCACCACGTGTACAGAATGGCAAAGCCATGAGGATGGGACAGAATGTGCGTGTGTGAGTGTGAGGATATTACGAATGTGTCCAGCTTCGTGTAAAGGAAAGATGTTGCGATCTCAGCCTCCGTCTCTGGACAAGCCGAACTATCAACTTTTTTATAATTTTTTTACGTTTCTCGTGATTTCTTTCCCGTCGTCCCAGTCTCACTTTTTTATACCATACCTCAGTTCGCTAAGGATTTTAATCCTTGAGTTACAGCGAACCTGTTCCGTGACATTCTTAATTTTATTTTGATTTTTTTAACTCCCCCCGAATGCCATTTTTCAAGGTTCCTATTAAGAGTGCCACTTGCAGTGCCAGCCAACACTCGTTACTTCATGGCAGACCGTTTTTTTTTTATACCGCAACGTTTAGTTATCTTAAGGCAGCCAGCTTAATTCTTACAGTTCTATTTCAGTCTTTTTTCTTTTTTGTTTGCTCTTCTTAATCAGCGTTCATCGAAAATTAAATAATAAATATCAAACGGGAGGAGAAAGAGCCCTTGGCACAACAAAGTTTTCCTATCTTCCTCCCTTGTCAGCATATCTCTAGCTTGTAAGATTGTGGCTTGGCATGTGGCACATGGGGAATTGAAGCAAGCGGAGCTATGAGTAGGAAAACGTGTGTGAGTGTAATTTAAAAGTGACTTTTCCATTATGAAACGGTTGATCAGTCGACCGTCCTCAACATTTTCCCATAACCAGGATGTAACATAATTGTAACATATGTGAATGTATCAAACAAAGGTGTTTTAATTCATCAAACGTGTTTTTCAATTTGCTATGGTATACATTGGTGCTTCCCAAAATTTCCCGCCGTGAACACAAATTGCAGCACTGATAGGCTTTCTTATCCAATGAGGGGAAAACTGCAACAAGCGAAGTTTCAGCATAAGATTTATTGATCTGAGTAAAAAAAAAACAGAAGACGGGTCAACACATGTGAAAATGAGTGGTTACTAAAATAAAAACAATGGCTAGCAATATTTTTTTTTATTTACCTGATTTGAAAAAGTGCTGTAGATATAACGATTTGCATGCCGCTAGTTTAGTTCCGTCGAAAAGGTAAAAAATGGTAACGTCCGAAGCTACTAGATTCCCCCTTATGCCTATAAGTGCCAGTGTTCCGGAACTTTTCAGAAAAGTTCCGTTCGTTCCGTTCCGTTCATTTGCCCCGGAACGGAACGGAACTTTCGCAGGAACGGACGGAACGGAACGTAACGGCTTTTTTGGCCGTTCTTTTTTTCTTCGTTCAATTTTTTCCAAGTCCTATAAAAACTGAAGGGAATTTTTTCTCTTGATTGCGAGAGTAATTAGAACTCGAGCTGTAATTTCAGATATATATGCAACGTTGAGCGAGCTCGAAATTAAAATAACTCATAATTTACATTTAACTTAAGCCTAGTTTCCACTGCGTATGATGTTGTGATTTGACCGTCAAAACGACACGATGACGATGACGACATATACACAGAGCGATTTACACTGCAAGTGACAATCATAAACCTTACGGTGTGGCTGCACATTGTTGTTGTTACCTGGCCCGGCCTACCGCTTTTCTGATTGGTAGAACCAGCTCCATCATACACAAAAGTTGAGCTCAGTTCACTCCCCGTCACGTCTTTTCTCACAAGCTCTGGTCCCCCGGTACCACTGGGCATGCGCGAGCCTCGTCTATGACGGTCAAATCACAAATCATACGCAGTGGAAACTAGGCTTTAAGCAAGAAATAGAGTGCAGGAGAAAACAACCCATTCTCAAAACTACCCACACCAGAACGACCTCATCTTGATTTTACACATGGGGCACAAAGTGGCAATACTTTGTCAGATATATGGTTTTGGATTACCTGTAAAAAGACACGGTTGTGTTGTTTGAGATTATTGGGTCACTCCGTAAGCTAGTGCAGTGTTTCGACCACTTCGCATTCAAACAGCCCGGGTATTTCTCTGAGTGTTCATGCGCACTTTCACAAACGCAAAAATGTTTCTGAGTGGAATGTTAACCAAGGTTTGGTGATTCTTGACATGAATACGAAGTCTTTATTTAACGTTGAAAGATGAACGATACCGCTGGAGATTATCGCCTTTTTATGTTATAATCAGTTTGATTTTCAAAAGAAAAATTGACAAGGCAATGCTCGTGCATCAGTTAGCGTTAACACATATGCTAAGCGCTGTGAAAGAGGAGAAAATCACGAAGTTTTTCAAGGAAATATTTTGTCGTTCAGTAAGTCATGTCGCTCTTACGAACCCTTTTGCATTCAAACAGCCCGGGTTTTTCTCTGAGTGCACAAGCGCACTTTTTTGTTCACCAGACGGGTCTCTCAGTGACATGTTAACCAAATTTTGATAATTCTTGACGTGAATATGAAGTTGCTATTCAACGGTGAAAGACGAAGGGCACCGCTGGAAATCATTGTCCTTTTATGAGTTGTAATTTCCACAAATGTCTCAACGCTCCAGAAAGGGCTAAAAAGTGTGCAGTTTATGGTCATAGTGCCCTAAAAGAACCCGTGGTTCGGAAACGTTGTCCGCTGTTTCGAAATGGATTTTCTTAATCAAGATGGTGACTGACAGGGTCACGCGTAAGAGGTCGATACGGACCAAATAATGAATTTGGTGGATAGTAACTCACATCTGACAATTCAGGAGATGTACGAGATTGTTGGTTTATCACGAGAAAGCGTTGTGAACCACCCGAAATCCGCTGGATACGTGCGGCTTCCGCACTACTTAAGCAATAGGAAACTGGCTCAGTGCATAAACGCGTGCTAGTTATTGCTGAATGAAAATTATGATAAATTTCTAACAGCACCCCCATTACAGTCCTGACATTACTTTATCAGACTACGGTCTTTTCCGCTCTCACTAAAATGTTCTTCGTAGAAAAAAAATCAAAATTCTGGAGGACTTAAAAAAGCACCTCGATCAGTTTTTTGCCCCAGAAGATGATCTTGTAGAAAAGAATCTTTGATCTACCCAATCGTTGGACTAAGGCCATCGAAAAAAATAGTCCGTACACTTAAAAAAAATTTTTTACGTACAGAGAAAGTCTTTTTCAAATTTTCGCTAAAAAAGCGACACGACTTACTAAACGACCCAATATAGTATATCAATATATAACCTGCAATAATTAAGCTGCTTTGCTGAAGTATGAAAATAGGTACAAATGTTCTGCTACGGACTTTCTTTTTCTAAACATTTTTAAACGTATCCTTATCCTTCAACGTTCATTTCCATTCCACATTCACCGTTTCTATATCCGCGGAAAGTATTAGCCCCCCCCCCACCCCAGCCGAATAAGAATTTTTAACTGTATCATTGTTTTTCCAACAAACCCACACCAAGTTGGTGCGACATACGTTCTTTGCAATACTTCTGTTATTACTATCAGATTTTCTTTATGTTTCTTTCCCCATTGTGATATTTTACTGTAACCTTTTTGCGTATTGTCTTTGACCCTGAAATTCCTCGACCTTAGTTTTCTCCCCTGTGGATTGACCTCTACCCTAGAGTTTTCCTTATATACTCACATCCCCCCACCTTTCGAGTTAGTATTTTTACCAGCCAGGGAGTGAGTGGCAATGAGTTTGCACCCCTAAAAGGCTGCCTTTCCAATGGTAAGCGTCGTTTGAATATGTGTAGTTAAATACAGTGAATATTTGTAACGTGTCGCCTACCACAACATGTGAATTCAAACACAACGCAGGAACCCCTTTCACTACGACAACAACTAAG
>JAHZNP010000334.1:0-73923 GCA_020615345.1 Triops cancriformis
TATATGTATAAAGGAATTTATTCTGTGATTTCCGTCGTTTCGTGTTGCGTGTATTTCACAGCACCAGGCAGCAGAATTCATACAATGCACAAATTGAAACACTTGCTCCCCTGTTTCCGGTATAAAATTCAATTCCATTGCTCTCATAGTCAAAACTGTACATTTGACTTTCGTTACTGTCTAAGCGTCTTCTCAAAAGAAAAGGGGGGGAGACGCACAAAAAACCCTAAAAACTAAACCTCATCTGGGAAAGTTGGAAAAAATGAACTAAAATGTGGCTCCACGCTTGAGTCAATGCTGAACGTCCCATAACACTGTAAAAAATAATAATATAAGAATCAATCCCAATGTTGTTTTACGCTATTCCACTGGGTTAAATTCGGTCAAATCTTCGATTGCTCGACAGCTCCGGATGCAGCGTTACGAGACAGTTTCCAACGCTTTGGAGCTGCGAGCAGCTGGAACCCAAAGAATTGCGTAAATGCCCTCAACCATCACAAAGATCCTTGAAAACCAGATCTTTCTTTGCAGGAGTAGACCACCAAGTAGGATATGAGCGCAGGGACGGACATTTCAGAACTGTATCTTCGTCTTTCGCTTCCCTCCGTTGGGATCATGAAAAACACACGCACTTTCGTTTTCCGAAACGCGGAACCAGTTAAGAAAGCCAATAGAGAACACAACTAACTGAAAAGCAAGTCATTGGGTGACGTCCAGGTCCAAGCCAAGAAGGAAAAGAAGAGAACAAGAAATCCCGCCCATGGAATTGTTACGGCTGGGAAGCTGTTTCGCCCGTTTCTTCGCGCTTAAAGCGAGTTTCCAGTAGTCCGGCTACCTACTTGGCGAAACTTTCAATTAATGTCTCTTTTCCCGCATCCAGACCGTCGCTGAAAGGCTTACGGAAGGCTTGGGCCGATGTGTGTCGACGGCGTCAACGGGAAGTTTCACTTCTTCCACTTTACAACCGTAGGCGACGGGCGTCAGTTTCAGGACGGCGTGTAAAGGCACGCGGACGTAGGGCAGTTCATCTACAAGAAGACAAATCAAGCATGAAACTTTTAACTACAACCCGAACGGTGCACTAGTGCTACGCCTCAAATCTTCCTAACCGGAACTCGGCTGACGAACACGCCTATTTTCTAACACGTTTTTTTCTCTCTTTTCTTTTTTTAAAACACGACACATCATAAAGGACATTGCTGCCACTTGATGACGACGGTCATCGTCACGCCAGAATTATGCCAACCGGACGACGCTTAAAGTCGCCTGACGCTAACGTGCCATTCGGGCAGTTGAAATCACAAGAATCAGTATCTCGGAAGGACAAAATCCCACGCTGCTCAGCTTCAAGATTTCGCCGTAAGAATGTGACGTACCAGCTGGGTAATCCAGAAAGTATGCCAACAGACATCGCAAAACTGCCTGGTGTCCAACAACGAGCACGTTTTCCTGCCGCTCCAGTTCCATAATCACCGGCTCCAGGCGCGCCACCTTTCGACACAAAAACCGTTACGCATTTCTCCTTCCCAGAACCATAAAGGATTTTTCTTTCTTTCTTTTCCTTTGTATTTACCAGATCTTCGTAGGATTCGCCTCGGGGGTACCGGTAATGAAACTTGTTTCCGTCTCGCGCGCTGAAATCGTCCGGCAAGGTTTTGGCAATTTCCTCGTACGTCATTTCCTCACAAATCCCCTGTGTCGCATGCCGAACCCAAGAAACCCATTAGACTGTTTCCTGCGAGCGGAAAATGGAAGACGGCTTGAGCTGGCAACTTACCGCGTCAATTTCGTTGAGAGCTCGCCACCGCTCCTGTGGCGCGTCGATGGCCGCGGCCGTCTGGATCGTCCGCTTCATCCACGACGTCCACACACGCAGGTCGGGAATGGTTTGCTCGTGAATATACTGCGCCAACGTGCTCGCGTACTGTTGTCCCCTGGCGGACAAGTCGGCATCGCCGCCAATGCGTCCTGACAGATTGTACTCGCTCTCTCCATGCTGCCGGACGAAGGAACAAAAATTTGCGATCAATAAGAGTCAGAAGGGCAGTCCCGCCTCCTTTAGGACTTACCCGCGTCAGGTAGATGGTTCTCGGCGTGATGTGAATATTCATGAGATAATAGACGATCCGACTTTGGATATGGCCTTCGTGCTTGTGCACCACCACCTTTTCCCCTTTGAGGGGCCCAAATGAGCAATGAATCCTCGAGCTCTGCTTCAAAATTCGTCTTTACCTGTGTTAAACACTTTCAGGTAACTCAATTCCGCTTCTAAGGCTTCGTCCAGCGTCTGGTACTGCTCCTTGTAATGCTCGATGCGCAAGAGAAAGTCGCTCAAGGCCGTTTCTTTGTTCATATCCGCATAATCCGGACTGTTGACCTTCACCTCCTACAACGAGAGGACAACCAATGAGTGTCTCATCTTACGGTCAACGCCACTTTCGTCCTTTGGGGCCCTTCGATTTCTTGTTGTTGTTTTCTCTTAGGAAAAAGCGTTTGAATAAAGGGCTCTACGAAAGGGAACCCAGGCCCTACCATGATGTTGGATTCCACAATCTTGGGGTCGTCGCAAATGGACTCGACAAAGAAGAGCTTGTAGCCCATCTTCTCGACCACAATGTTGTAGATCAAGCGGCGACGTTCCCGGGTGGTATTGGTGGCATCGAACACCTACAACGAACCCTCATTCAAGCATTGGTTGGTGGCTTTCTTTCTCATCGACAAGCGACTGCTTACGGCTACTTCTCCCCCGGCTTCCAGCCAGTGGCACACGTCTTCTAAGGCATCCAACGCACAGCGAGCGCGAATGGCCATGGCTTCGCGATTCTCCGGACTGAAAAAGTCGTGCGACTTGTACGCGGTGGTGGCCTGCCGCCGGTATTCCCCCAGATTGAACACTGCAATGGACAAAAAGGTGCGTCATCGCATAAATAACCAAAGAACTCCATATGAACTAAACTCTTCACCTTTAAGAATAAAGAGAGAAATACGACAAATTATCGAACTAGTGTAAAGTAATACCATAAGAGAAAAAAGAGAAGGAAAACCGAACTCGTCGTGAAAGTCGGGTCGGACTTGTAATTCAGACGTTGAGAAGCCCGAACCAGAAGTCATCGCTGGTTCATTACCTTTGGTATTGATTCCGATCCAATTGAGGTAGCGGGAGAGCTTCTTGGCGATGTAGGTTTTGCCCCGGGCAGGTAAACCGACCATGGCAATCACATGTGGCGTGTTGACATAATTGGCTCTTTCTCCTAAGAAACGGAAACCGCCACACATTAGTTTAGCCAGAGGAAAGTCGCTCCTCTTTGTCAACAGCACGCACCCGCAACCCAACCCAACTGCCCTCCACGAACACGTTTTACCTATATGGACCGAACCATTTCTTTTGCGCAGAAAGCACTCGCGCTTGGTTTTGATCATACTCGTCTCGGAATTCATGTTGGGCTCCCAATACCACGTCCCTGCACAACACAAACTATCGCCAGATTGGAGATGTAGAGAGGTTTCAGCACGTGACGTCGCTAGCTAGGAGAGCTGGTGGCTCGCTTCCCTGGCCTCTCTTTCACTCTTCCACTTGTTCCTGCACGCTGTTGCGATCCGTGCAATTCCGTCACGCTCAACGTAACTGCCAGACGCTACTGAGGTCCCCCTCCCACCCCACCCATTAAGAAAAGCGTCCCTTTCGGAGCCAAGAAAAGTGTTGTTTTTCTCTCCCCTATCGCTTTCAACTGGCTTGGGTTGGTTCAAAACCGCCCGGCCCACGCTCATTGGGCTCGGGACCCAGCCGGCTGCTGCGTGACGCAATAATGAACCATGCCGTGAACCGGTTCGCCTCCTCGGTACACGCAGCCAGCGCCTGCCAACAACTGGCGTGGCTTCGTTCCTGTACTACGTCAAGCCACCCGTGGCGTGGAAGGCGCTGACGTAGTATGGCGCCACCGACTGTGACCTTGAATGCTTCAGATCACGTGTGGGCGCCGTGCCAGCTCGGACGTCACACGTTAACCTGTCCTGGGTACAAGGCGGCGCATCACGTCTGACGGGAGGGCGAAACCAACTGGTACAGCTCACTGCCCTAGACTGAACGGAACTTGTCCCACCTACTTCTGGCCATCCTTTTTCGATGAGAAAAAAATGGGTACTGTTCCATACCTAGTATCCATGCCTCCTGTCCCACTTTATTATGAGCTTTAACTTTATGTTTCGCCTTCCCGCGAGATCCCCAATGTCAGATATCGACATCTCCACAGCGGACGAGAGAAAAAGGTGTCCGTGGAGCACTAGGAGCTCGTGACAACAAGGTGACGTTCCTGAAACTCGAGCCCTTCACACTGATCACCCTTCCGATTTGCGACACCATTCAATGAAGGTCGTCTTTATGCAATCTTACCGACTCTCCAAATGACATCGCGCTTGGGTCTGACACGCCGCAAGGTGGTCCAGGCCATGCCGAGCTCGGACTCGGTGACGGTGACTTTGGCGGCTAGCTCCATGAGACTGTCGAGCGTTTCTTGCGTCAAGCGGGGGGCGGAGGACCGACAGGCCGCCTCGCATTGTTGCAGCTGCCCTGCTGGGGCCGGGGTGTGCGACTCGGTGGGCGTGTTGGTGGGCGAGGAACAAGTGTCGCAGTCGCAGCGACCGTCAAACGCCATCGCCATCGCCGCCGACTGGCGATTCGCCTGCGAAGCGCTGTGGTGACGCAACAACCAGCGCTGCCATTCCGCTGCCTTGTCCATCACCAACGTCGGACTGCCACTACTCGTTTCACAACACGCCATCGTTGCCTAAGGCTGCCTGTTCCGTCTGGGACGAACGCACTCACTGGGGAAGCTGAAACCTCCTCGGTCCAGTTGTCACTAGTCGGAGGCAGCCCACACTACGGAATCGCCAGTTCTCGCCAGTACTTGCAGCAACTCAAGCACCGAGTCCCGCTGTCAGTCCCGCAACCCGGGTGCGCCCAATTTCCCCCGTCTTTGGGCCCTGTCAATGACGACAGCGAGCCGGGGCAACTACCTGGCAAATGGGGCAACACACGCTATTGATCGTCGCCTGCACCCTGGCAACGTTGGCAAGTCGCTATTCGCAGATAACCCTCCCCACCCCTGGTCGATCAATAAGGCAATTCGCGAATCCGGCCCAACAATGAAATTGGCCCGGCACTTTTAGGTCACCCTCGCTGGAGCAATCGAAGGTTCTGGCCAACTCCGGCAACGGCACTGGCCCCCAAGTTTCCACGGGGAAGCCCTGCCCGTGTGGCAACAATGAATTGGTCTGCACGCACGCAAGCAATGGCAAATGGCAGGCCCAGCCCGCCTTCAGACGGTGGCCTAGACAGTATCGATTCCACAGCACAGCGCACTGGGAGCGCTGTCTCGGGCAGTCGGCCGCCCCGCAGATCGCTCGCTAAACGCAGCTCGTCCTGAACTGAAGTGACCCAACGACCCGCCGCAGCCACGTGACGAGAGCATGGCCCACAGCCCACGCAAAAAGCGACACACCGACGAAGAAGGCAGCCCCAAGACGGAAACCGGAGAGGGCAGCTTTTGTTGCTGTCCCTAGTGGGGAGTTGGGGGAATGCGTCCTTTTGTTGCGTCCTAGCGCTTTTTCGGAGCCTGTGGCCGGGATGCGTCACGCCCAGCAGTCCTCCTTTGTGCAGCCCAGACAGCGAGGCTGGAGTGGGGGTGGGGGAGGAGTCGGAGCGAGGAATGGGACAAGTAAGGTCGGCAACGGCTGTCCAAAGTCGCAAACAAAGTGTGCGCAACAAAATGCGGCCTATCCAACGCCAATGACGGTCAAGGCCCCAATTCCCAAACTTGGCACAAACACATGCGGTCGTCGTGGAGTGAAAGTTCGTAGCTCGCCCCCCTCCCCCTTCCACCCTTATGGTAATATTCAAACCCATACCATAGTGTTTGTGCGTTGTGAAGCGCTAAACACGGAAGGCAGCGATCCTCCTCCCCAGGCATTGGGATGTATTCGTTGGCTACGTTGGTTTAATAGCTTGATGTTCTTCTTCCAGCCAATTACTCTCCGAAAACAGCTCCCACAAATGTACTTTGTCTTTTCTTTGTGCTTTATGCGATCCAGAATCTACCTCGTCATCTTTTGGAGCTCAAGCGCGTAGCTGAAAACCGCAATAAACTTGAAGTCTACAGTACACACAACCTATCAATCGCCCGATCCATTCCTGTCCATGGTTTCGCGCCAATATTTGGAAAAGTATTCGTACGCACCTAATCCATCGTGGAAAGCTTTGGTCGAAAAAACTAAAGCTTCCTAGGAAAAGGCGGGTTTTATGTCTTGCCCAATTCCTGCGGGCCAAATGATCTCCGTTCCACTGGATGTGGAACCAACGAACCGCGTATACCGGGTGGTTCAGTCTGTATCCGTGTCCTAATAGTGTGTCACCTGAACCCAAAGCATGTCATCGAACGTCCCAACTCTATCAAGCCACCCTATTCGACGCTCTTCCCTGCCGTTTGTATTAATAAAACCATATTTTTCTTATTCCTCCAGTCGGGAAGGTGGAATCTCGGCGCACAACTGGAAAAATGACCCCCGAAAAAAGTGGATCGTGGGGCTGGGCTAGAGCAACAATAAACTCCCTCTCTGCTCTCTGACAACCACATCCCCTCAAGTCGACCCAACCGGGAACCACAGGGCCAACAATAACGCGCTTCCTCTGCGCTCCTCTGACGAAACTATTGTACACTAATGAGCAAATAAAACCTGTACTTGCCAATTCAGAGGTCTAATTAAGCTAATTTGCTTCCTTCAACGGGCGAAAGGGTTTTACCAATCGTTTACGAAGTGAAAGGCCGACCGCGAATTTTCCAAGCGAATTTCGCCTTTGGAGCCCAAGTTCTGACTGACACATCTGAACTGGTTGGAAGAATAGACAATATTCAACTATATTTTACAAAGATCACTTCAACGCAGTAAATAGCAAAAAGGCTTCACTATCGAACTAAAATGCTCGGTCTATCTTTCCAAGAATTGCGACGTCTATCTTTACAAGAATTACAAGAAATGCGAGCCAAACAAAGTTCAAATATGGTACAGCCTGATCTTTCACTGTATTGCTTATACGCTATTTAAATAACATTTTGTTTCAGCGTTCTACCTTTATGTATGGACAGGGATTGGTTGAAGCTTCAGCCTCGAGAGGCTTAATTAGACCTCGGTGATTTGGCAAATAGGCTACAGTTTTTTGTTGCTCGTTACTGTACAATCGCTGTCCAAGCACACGCTCGTACGCGACAAGGGCCCCCCGGTTCGAAGCGAGGCCACTTTCCTCGTCCTCGTCCCAACAGGTGGTGGTTGACCTTACCCGGTTTGGCTTTGATGACCATGCGGCCCAAGGGATGGGTTCGCAGCATCGCCACAAAGTGCTGGTCTTCCGTTTGGATCACTTCCTTCGCCTCCACCTCCGCCGCTTCCACGCTCATCTTCCCGCGCGTACCAAGCCCACTCGAAGCACCAGAGAAGGGTGAAGGCGTCCCGTCCACGCCACAAGGGAGGAAAACGCACGCACACAGCCGCGCCACCAGTTGCGGCAAAACACGAGTCACCCGTCGCGCGGCCTCAGCGTTAATGCTTGGCACGTTGGGTAACTCACTGTCGTCTTCTTCTCCTGCTTCTTCTTTGTCGTCTTCTCCTGCCCCTCCTCACCAGCTTTCCCCTGGCTGAGCCCAAACAACCACGCCGGGGGAAAGCCAATTGCACCCACTCCAGGGCAAGAGCGTAGTGAAACTGCGAAGTAGGGCGACTCGGCTGTAAAAATAGGAAGAGGCCCTCCGCCACTTGGACGCCTGCCCGTACCGGAGTGTACAGTACGTCTCGTAACGTACTACTCCGCTAAGGGGGCCTACGTGATCCTATCTTCCACTACGCCCCGACAGAGATGAAGCGCCCAGATCGGACGGGCGAACAACAACAGGCCCCCGGAAAGCCACGACGGCCGATAAGAAAAACCCAGGTCCCCGAGGGGAGAGGAGGAGGTCTTTTTCTGACGAAACTGGCCAGGTTTGTAAACGTGGGAGAGGGGGACAGACGAAAGGCATGCTGTTCAAGAAACTTGATTATTACTCGATGGCGACCTTCCTTCTCATTCCAGGTGCCGCCATTATTCTGCTGGCGCACTCTTGCCTGGGGCGCTACTTTCGGGTCGAAAAGCAAGACGAAAGAAGAAAAACCAGGTTTTTCTTTTAAGAATCGAACTAGGAACTTGGTCCGCCTTCATAATTACTTTCACCAATTAGCTTTCGTTACGACGCGTGATTTGCATTTCCTGGCACTGAACATTACGAAAAGGGCCACGACTTGCGAACTTGGCTCGAATCTCCCCAGAGCTGGCCTCTAGCGGCTGGAAACGTTTATCCAACCCGTTGCATGGCATGGCTTCGGGACCAGGTAGGACATATTCCTTCCAGCGGAGTAGGTTTCCCCAATTCTTCCCCGAAGCTTGACTATTTCATCTCGCTCTGCTCTAGTTCCACGACTCTTCTCTCTTTCGACATCCTTCCTGCACGGTTTCAAGCACGCTATTAGATATCCCTTCCGTTTGGCGTTTCCTAAACCTCTCGTCAATGACGGCAGGCATTTCTGAACTCGGGCCAATTCCCTGCCTTTCGTAGAATCGGCACAGGCTTCCTAGTTTCCGGAGTTCATGGCCCCCAACTGTCCATGTATATTGCCAGCTACTCGACACTGGAGACTACGAAAGTGGACACGGAAAATGCCATGTTGCCAGCCGAAACTTCCATAAACCGACTGGGGGCGCCGTCAATAAGAACGCGTGCTAACGGCGGAATTCCAATGACGGGAAATAACAGGTCATAGCGGACACCGCTAACAGTCCCGAGAAAAAGAGAACGAGGCTCCAATGGATCGCCAACCGAATACTGGCGCCAAAGAGCGGACCAACTGTTACGGAACTGGCAGTCGGGCAACGAGCAAAGGCTGGCTTCGCATGGCTCGGCTCACGCTTCCCACACATCCCGCGACAAAAAGTTGATGAGGACGCCCGACATCCTTGCCAATAATATCCTGCGGAGGTCAAAGAAAGCCACGGTTGCAAGGACCTTGTCTCTATTCGCGTCCACACACGTCCACGTTACACACCTTCCGTGAGATCCATCCCTTTTGGCCCACCTCCAAAAATAGACCAGAGCAGTTGGGACAAGGCACAAACACACCACATAGAGTTGCCATAACAGATTCAAAGAAAGTAAGGACACCTTCCCAGTTTTCCCCCTCCCCAAAGGACAGCAATCTGGAAAATGCTGTCTTTTTTTCTTTTTCTTTTTTTTTGTCCTGTCCTAGAAATAGTCCTTCCTCGTTTTACAAAGCATTTTGGGCTACCATAAGTTACTTATAAGTTATGATGTACACACAGAAGGGGAGCACATTTCCGTCGCTTATGAATCCAACGCAGCCTAAGAGTTTTCGTCGTTTGCCCCTGGTTTGGGGCTGCAAGTCTTACTTTTAGTCGCCGCAGAAGTAATCTCGGTCACTGGGAGAATGGTACACGTAGGTGTAGCGTTCTCTGTCCGTGTCGCCGTCTCCTGCATACTGACTGTGGCTATGGGAAGGAGCCAGACCGGGATCCTTGGGTGTGATGGGGAAGCAACACCAGAGGATGAAGGCGATGAAGGCAACACACGTGCCGATTAGCAGGATAAAGTCTTCAATCGTCTGAGAAGAAAAAAAGTCCATTATACCGAATCTAGGAGTAGCGCCACACCAGAGATCGCCCAAGATGTTATTACCGGTTCTTCGCCCAAGAGAATCGAGTTGACTAGGTAGAAAAAATCATCCACGGGAGTCATCTTTCCCTCCCTGGAAAGCTTTACACGGGTTTAGGGAAGAGGAGACGCCCCGAGGAAATACAGTCAAGTATGGACCGGTCGGGTACTGCGCTGACTTGGCACCTTTACTGACGAATTACGGCCGGGCATTTCCAGAGCGTTTTGGCCTGGCTTCGGGAAAGAAGGCACCGTCAATAAATAAAAGCGAGGTACAGCCCCACTCCCTGAAAGGATTAAGCAGAAGATAAAGAAAAACAGTGCCTGGCAGCAATATTGAGCTGACATTTCAAACCTTGAGTCCATTCATTCGAAAACTAAAGCATTCTGTTAAATCAGCCTTCAGAAGCTACATTCGAACTCTTTCACGCTAAACTTGACGTCATACTAAAATGGAAATATAACACTCATCTTACTCAGTGAAGCGGTTTAAAAGCTGAAGTGTTCATGGAATCCTTGGCAAATCTCGCGTTGGACACGGAGCAGAATTTGGTCATAACAATCCACAAAGAAAACATAGAGGAATATAGTTGCTTTAGCCGCCGCTATCCGAGAAGTGCGCTCGCAGCTGGAGCGCGGTGTTTGATCCGACGTTGACTTGTTCGCCCGCGCCAGCTTGCGGACCACAAGTTTTCCCGCCACTGGTTGGGCTGGGCCACCGCATCGGGTTTGTTGGCGCTTTATGGCGAGTTCCATTTGGAACACTGGTGCGCACCAAGTTTTTGAAACTCATTAAAAACTGAAGTTATCTGAAACACAGTGTATGGTTGTGCTTCAAAAATTCAGTGCGCACCAGTGTTGCAAATAGAACGAACTCGCCATTAGACTTGGGCCAGTGTATCCAAGGTTGACTCGCACCGTCATTACAGTTCCGCCTCCCCCTCGCCTTGTTTACATTGAGTGCACGCGTCAAACAATTGCGCTTTGGAAAGACTCTTTTGCCAAGTTTGAAAACTCGAGCAGTTTTGTACAGGGCATTGCTATTGCAGTGGTAAGTAGGTACATTTCTAGAATGTCTCCTATAGATATCTGTTCTCACGAATGGCAAAAATAAGCTATTACGTTTGACTGAGGGAAAAAAGGTACACTAGATAAGGCAAACTGCTTACCAGCCGTACCCGTTCTTTCCAGACAGTGTTCGATAACACCGAAATCATTCTTTTGCAGAGCCATGCCGGGTACACGCTGCGCGGTGACGGGCTGCGGGAACCAGCGAGAGCAGACGAAAAAGACCGCAGGCCAAGAACACATCAAATACCACACCTTCCCGTCCAACGAGAAGCTAAGGCAACAATGGGTCGAACGCTGTTGGCCGGCGGAGAGCAGCGGCGACCCCTATGGCAAGCGGGTCTGTTCCGAGCACTTCAAGGAAGAAGACATTGAAAGGGACTTGAAAGCCGAATTGTTGCAACTCCCGCCCACGCGCCGACTGAAAAAGACGGCCGTTCCCTCGCTCAAGTTGCCGCCGAACCGAGGCCAGACCCTCAGCGGCGCCGCGACCACGACGAACGGGCGCGTCCGAAAACAGGACCTGAAAAGACTGGCCACAGCCTTTCGCCGCGAACCTCCCAACCCGGACGAGAGCGCCGTTCCAGACCAAGGCGAGGATCCGATGGTCCTGGCCAGCACGCTGAGTCTTAGCGAACTCATCCAAAAGTTCTCCTCCAAGCGCAAGCGGAGTCTGGAAGCGGCCAGTTGCCTAGCGGACGTTACCGGCCTGGAAGAACTTGCCAAGGCCGGCTCCCCTAGCACGTCGAGTGAGCCCAACGAGCAACCTGCGGCGGCGCTAGCCAGTATGGGCCGAAAACGCGCCAAGACGAAAGCGCCCTCGAAAGTCAATGCCAGTACCCTTCATGAACCCGCACCCACGAACCCCAGCGCGTCCGTGCCGCCGAACGACCTACTAGTGATAGTGCCCCCTAACGGGAACCTGAGTGGTCGGAGTTTGTGCTGTTGGCTGGAGGCGGAAAGGTCCCGCCTGCTGGAAGAAGAGAACGAGCAGCTAAAGAAGACGGTGGCCGAGCTGAGATCGCAGGAAACCCTTCAGCACGACCGGATGAACGAATTGCAAGAAACCAACCGGCAACTCAAAGAGGTGTTGTTTAACGTAAAGGGCGCCAGAGCGAATCGTAGCACGGGGCCTCAGGTTCAGACGGTCAAGCTGGAGGACCCGAACGTGGTCCTCGTCGTCGTCGACATTTGAGTTGAGCGTCTGACTACTAGATGGCGGTTCCTGTCCGCTGACGGCCTAAACCCGCCAACATCAATTTCCTAACGAAATTGCTTTCTTTCAGGAACTCCATTGAATCTGTTATGCTCATCCGTGGTTTGCGAATACACCTGTATTATTTTTCGACAACTGAATTGCAAAACAGCGTGGATTAGGGGAAAAGTTACCCAGCGTTGCGGTTGGGTTTCGATCAGTGGAAGAAGCGTTTCGCGAGCGGTGTACTTGTTATGTAAAAAATAAATAAATATTTTTCTAACAATAGTTGTTCCGTTATTTTTGTTCTAGTTGGGGATATGTGGCAATGCCATCGTATGATACCGTCGTATTGCAAGAAATAAGTAGAGCCACTAAAACTAAAGAAATCTAACGGCGTACCCGCGCTGTCCGGAGTGTTCGACAAGAGCTCACGCTGATCAATATCTGTAAAATGAAAAAAAGTGCCCAAGGATTCCATGAGCAATAAAAGTGTGCGAACAGGGGCAGTCGGATGTCGATCACGCGAACGGACGTCGAAGCACGTTCGACTTCCAACCCATGACTGGCTTCGTGGCTGGCTGCCAGTTTCTTTTGTGTCGCAGTAATATTGTTTCGAAAGCTGTACGTCGCAATATTCCCCCGGTTTTTGCCCTGACGAAAGCTACCGTTGCATGACTTGGGTCATCGAAACGACCAAGTCGTCCATCCAAAGCAATAGAAAAGACACCCGAATTGTCGTTACGCGCAAGTTTTTGCAGAAACAAAGCTATGGGCCCCTTTTTTTGCGTCTTAAAGTCACGTGGTCTTGTGTATAAACACTGGGCCGTAGCCAGTTGTCAGAACAGTTTCATCCGGGCATCCAAAGCGTTCAGAGTACTGAAAAAAGTGCGCAGAAATACGACAGAAATTAGCCAGTTACTTGCAAGGTACAAAGAGTGGACAGTTTCTAATCAGACCTTTTTTCTGATGTACCTTCGACGCAGCACGCTTTACCTCAGAAAGTGTTCTCAATCTTTTCGTATTACTGGCAATTTCTCAGCCAGATCTTCACACAGTTCGTTGTCCCGAGTTGCGTCTGGCGTTTGGCCACGCGCCCAAGCTAAATTTAGCTGTTCCTCAATGGCAGCCGTGATGTTGATCCCACTTTTTTTTCTGCTTCTTTTTCTTTCTCACCCTTTTAAAACCCAATAGATGCCGGTAGAATGTACCAGTAACGTGAACCCCTTACAACGCGAGTTGGCGGACGCGATTATTCGCAACGTCGCTTTGGATGATTTACGGATCCTGTTAGCCTGTGGCGCCAAAGCGGACGAACCGGTCACTCAGGGCTTGCGTCCCTTGCATTACGCGGTCTGGCAAAGGTACCTGGAAGCAGTGCAGTTGCTGCTCGTCAGAGGCGCCAAAGTCGACTCCAAGGACGACTGCGGTTACACCCCCCTTCACCTGGCGGCAGAATACGGTCATTTGGAAATCTTGGAAGTCTTTCTCCGCCATGAAGTAACATGTCCGCCTTGCACAATTCCTCACCCAAGCTTCACGGAACACTTTTTTCCGCTTCTTTCAGAGACGCGTGGATTTTCGAGCCTCGGACAGCACGGCGCCCGACAGTAGCGACACGCATAGCCGAACGGTGCAGTGCGACGAGCCCCTGCACCTCGCCGTCAAGAACCACCACTTCTCGGCCGCCAAGTTTCTGCTCGAGCACGGTGCGGATCCCAACACGCGCTATTTCTTCGGCTGCGAAATCAACCTCCTCTCCCCGCTCAACGTCAAGTTCCTAGAATTGCTGCTCCAGTACGGCGCTTGGCCCGACACACGGGACAGAAGCGGGCTCACCGCTTTAATGAAGGCGGCCCGTCTGCCGCAAGTACGCCACCTTTCGCTTGTGCGCTGAACTGCAGCTAATCTCTGTCAAGGGTCTAGAAGCAGTTTCGCTGCTCATCAGCTACGGCGCTGACGTCAACGCTTGCGCCGATGCAAAACACGACTACCGCTCCGTACTGCACTACGCCGTGCTGTCCGGCAACCCCGCCATCGTTCAGCTCTTGCTCGACCGTGGCACTCGGATCAACCAGCGGCCCGACGCGGAGGGCTTCGACAAGCCCTCGCCGCTGGACCTGACGATTCTGAAAGGTGACGTCACTCTGCTCCGACTCCTCTTGGAAAAAGGTACTGTACGCCCTCCTCTTTTCTGGTCCAACGCCCTCGTTTCGAAACTATTGGGTCATTCAGTAACTCGCGGCGCTTTTTTAGCGAATATTTGAAAATGAATTTCTCTGTACGCAACGAATTTTTTTTTATGTATGGACTATTTTGCTCAATCATATTAGCCCAACGATTGGGTAGATCAAAGATTCCCTTCTCCAAGAACAGCTCCTATTTTTGTGCAAAAAAACTGATCGAGGTGCTTTTTATGGCCTCCAGATTTGCTATATTTTTTTCCATGAAGGCATTTTAAAAGAGACTTTCTGTGATACGCTGACGATCTCCTGTATCTCCTGAATTGTTAGATATCAGTTGGTCTCCACCAAATTCGTTATTTGGTCCGTATCGACCTCTTAAGTGCGACCCGGTCAATTACCATCTTTGATATAAAAATTCCCATTTCGAAACAGCGGACGCCGTTTCCGAACCATGGGTTCCTTTAGGGCACTAGACTATGTAAGCTGCACACATTTTTTGAGTTCTTTCCTGAGCGTTGAGACATTTGTGGAAATTATAACTCAGAAAAAGGCAATCTTTCCAGCGGTACCGTTCGTCTTTCAGCGTTGCACAGAAACTTCCTATTCACGTCAAGAATTTCCAAAATTTGGTTACTATGTCAGGGAGCGGCTCGCCTTGCTTGTTTGTGAGGACAAAAGTGCATACGCGCACTCAGAGAAAAACCCGGGCTGTTTGAATGCGAAAGGGTTCGAAAAAGTGATACGACTTACTGAATGACCCAATATAACGCTCTTCCCCAGGAGCGGAGGTGAACAAATCGACCCCCTTGCTGGGGTCGCCCTTGCACATTGCCTGCGCAGACCGCATTCCGAATCGCGCTGCCCTGGTGGCGCTCTTATTGGCCCACGGCGCCGATCCCAACGTCGTGGTCCAAAGCGAGGACGGACTGACGCTGCAGCCAGTACTTGGCGAGTACTTGACCGCGAACCCTGAGCCGAGTTGCGACCTGGTCAAGCTTTTGCTCCAGTACGGCGCCCAGGTATTATACTCTAGCCTCATGAGCGACGTTTGGCTTTCCTTTCTCCTCTTCCTTACCGAAACGTTCAAATGTTCTACCTATACGCTCTGCACTGCAGGTCGTCTTCAAAAGCCAGTACAAGCACAGCTTGGGCGTGCTGAACCTGCTGCCGCAAATGAACCTCAACCCTTCCATTTTGGCGCTGTTGCTGGAAGCGGGGGAAGAGTACGACGCGGCCATTTTCAAGCGGATTAATTTGGCGCCACCCCTGAAAGCCATCCTCGTCCAGCGAGCAGCCAATCCTCTGTCCCTCCAACAAGGCTGTCGATTAGCCCTGCGGCACTACTACCAGAGAAAGCTCGTCTCCTTGGTGGACTCTTTCGAAATCCCCACGATTCTTCGCCAGTATTTAATGTTTGAGTCTCGCTAATTTCTGGCCAATCTCCTTTTTGTAAGAATGCTTGGTTTTATACTCGAACCCCATTTGCTACGCAATACATCTTATTGGCCCTTTTATCTTTGTCTTCGTGGGCTTTTTTATTTTTATGGCTTTCTGGAAATTTCGCTGGGCGGTTCTGACAACTAAGAATTGGCCAAACGTCGAAAAAAATGATAATAACCCCAACTCTTCTGAGAACGTCTTTCTGGCGTAGGGCGACATAGCCAACAGATGGCGGCAGCAGTGGTTGTCCAGAATACGGACAAGCCCAAAAAATGAATTCAGAACAGTGACGTTAAATTAGCAGTATCCCTCGTTGAACGGGCCATCAGCTACTGAAAGCATCAAGTAACCCCAACATTATTGGGAAAGCAAACAACGAATGAGCCCTCAGGGCCTAAGACAATACTGGCTATTCCTCGTTATGGCCCGAAGTTTATTCCTTCTCAAGTCCTCTAGTTTGGTTTGCGAATCAAGAGCTGCCTACGTCTTGCTAAAAAAAAAGACACCTCAAAAGTGAACGAACAGCCAAAGCCTAGTCAAAGAGAACTTTAGGTCAGATAGGCCAGCCTAACGGTTTCCTTCCTGAAGATCGGCTATCCCCTTGGCGCATGGTAAGGGCGTTGGCGCTGTCCGTAACCACAGGCCCATGGAAAAAAAACCTAACGGCCCCTCTGGTGCTCTGGTCATCAAGGGGGCGCGTCTGGCCACTGGTGCAGTTTCCTCTGAACTCGTAGCCTAGTGCCTGAAATCACTCCTTCGGAACTAGCAGTCTTCAAGGTGCCGGAATCAACGGATTGCCCGGAAAGGGGGACCATGACAGTTGTCTACGTGGAACGCCATCAAAAGCCGTGTCCCCGCCACCTCGCAGGTTTCGACGTCCAGCGCCAACAGTTGTTTTCAGTCTCGGCTCAGGTTTGGCTGCTATCGAACTTGGTAGTCCAAGATGAGCAATCATAGTTTCGTCCCGGCCAGTACTATCAATGCGACTAATCCCAGCAGCGCGGTGTCTACGTTGGCGGCCTCGTTGGCCGTCGCCTCTTCGCCGTACGCGAGGGCAGATTGCGGGAATTACGGCCAGGATCCGTGTGGCAGTTATTCGACTAGCCTGGCGACGTCTTATGGCGGCGGTGGTTACGGCGGCTGTGGCTCTTCGGGATGCAGCGGCAGCTGGGATTTGATTGGCAGCTATGGCGGCTCGGATTTGGCGACGCTGACCTTCGTGGCCACTGCGTACTTGTTCTATTTCTTGCTCTTGAGGAATCGGATCCAGAACAATGGCAAACGGAAGCGTCGCTCGCCGACTAACACAAACTCAAGTAAACCTCAAATAACATGTGGTACTTAAACGTTGCAAGTATAGCGGCTACAGTCCAGAGTCCAGTCTTCCGCTTCAAGAGGTCGGTAGCGTTCAGGAGACAATGAACGACCTCTGTGGACGTAGGGGTCTGCTTACTCGTGAGTTGTTTCCGAATTACGCCACCTAGTGAAGAGGAGTGTCGAATCCGCCATGATACCTCCAACATAAAGATTGGCGCTTCACTCGCTGGCAGAGAAAAATATAGTCCTTGAATTTCAGATGATGAGACTACTCCTTACTTACTGAGATTACTCGTTAATCCTGGTCGTTGTTTTCGCATAAAACTTGACAAAGCTAAGAAATTGTTCTACGGAACCGCTTGGACTAGCTGATGCGTCATGGCGGAACTATAGTTCTGCAGGCTTCACTCGATGTGGTTCGTGAATTTGGAAACAACTCTCATGCCGCTTGCAATGAGAAGAGCCAAAAGATTTACGGAGAAATGAGAAATGCTTGTGGCGTGCCAAGCTTAACTGTTGTCCTATTTCTGCTAGGTTACGAAGCAGCAGATTTGGACGCCATCTTACGCAAACTACTGGACGAACCTACGCCAGGATTGTGAGCCTGCAATACTTCCCCCTCTTTTCTCATGAACCCCGTGTAACTTTCAATCCAGTGCTTACATGCTTATGGCATGTGTTTGAATACAAAGTGTTGAGCTTTGACTTAAACGTTGGAATGTTGACAACTGCGTTTTTTTCCCTAACAATCCAAGCCGCGTGATTTTGAAGAACAGTTTCTGTCGCGGCGTTACAGAAAGCAGTAGGCAGAGTAATGGTGTGACAATTGGTCTGTCGATTTCGGGAAGATCCAGTTATCGACAAACACGGCACGCCATTGACTCTTAGGAATGTGCGAATATGGCGGAGATTTTTCTCTTTCCCTTCAATAAAGGATCTTTGCCTACATTTTAAGGCTTGAACCAAGACGTTGACGATATCTTTATTTGTTAAAGATTTCAGTGTACTGAAAGCCTTAAGCGCACGTCTTCGGCAATTTTTTTCCAGTTTCAAGCAGGGTAGCTCTGCAATGCTTGAAAAGAGAAAAAATGAAAAAAGAATCTTTCTTGACTGAGGAATTTTAACGTGAAGGGCAATGCTCCGACTTACCTATATCTTTCTAAACTATTTTTTCAAGTTCAAGAGAAGTCTACCGGCATGCGCAATGCTGCTTACAAATCTTAATAACGGAACGAAACCGCGGACACGCATTGTGATGTAGAGGTTCTAACAATAGCCCGCATAATAAATGAAACTGGACATAAAAATGGCGAAACAGAAACCATCGGCATGAAGTTCGGGAAAGAAACGCCTGCTTCCCAAAATAGTTCATACCGTACTTCATTCGCACTGTCGGGGACATGGGGAAAATGACTTCTCATCACTTTTTTTCACAGATGTAAAAAAAAGCCGACTGTCCGTAAATTCACAGCAGCATTTCGTCTCGGTGTTGTGATGTTCAGTGAACAAATATGTGCGGTTTTTCCTCCCTTACCCAATCCTTGACGCCTTTTCAGCCTTCGCCTTGTTCCGGTCAAACTAATAGGATCCTATGCAAACTTTCTTTGCTTCTTGTCATTTGTTTCCAACGTTACAACGTGAAAGTGAACGCGAAGACTCTTGAAAACGTATTTCAAGTTGAACTACATAAAGTACGTTTTGCTTAACTTGCCAACAATTTCGCTGAGAACTAGACAAATCTAGACAGGTGATCACAATAGTAGGACGCGTTGTGTCCAGAACGGGCTTCGGAGCGTGACGAAAATGTCCGTCTTAACACTTTAGAAAAAAGGAGAAAAGCAGTGTTCTAAAGCACTGTTCCTACAAGTCCTTTTAAGCCGAAAATAGAGCGTGGTACGGTTACTTAGCTCAGTCTTTGAAAAAGAAACACTGACGCATAGCTTAATTCACCCCATCCCGTCAGTAAAATCTTTCGGCATTCATCTTCGGCTTCCATGAAAGCTACGTCATGCAGCACGTATGACGTAAAAAATGTCTTAACTCCCAGGAAAACCATCTTTTTTTTGTCTTTTAATGAATTTCCATTTCGGCCTTTAGGCAGTATTCTCCATTTAGGTATTTGGAGTGCCACCTGCTGACTCAGGACCTTTTTAATCTGGATGTCAAAAAAAAATGACAACTGGCCCCTTAATGCCCTTACTTTATACCAGACTTGGTTGACACTTCCAGTACAATCTAAATCAAGTCAGTTTCAGAAAAAAACAAATTCAACTAAAATACACGAGATCCCAACGTCGAAATCCTTTCGCACCTGTTCTCACCACTTGCTTCCTTCAGGAAAAGGCAAGTGAGCACGTATCCCGAATCAATTCCAAACATTTCAATCCTGCACTTCATTCAATTCAGTCCCAAAACTGTTGTTGTTGGTTCGATTTAAGTAAACTCATTTAACGTCAAAGTCACCCAGACAATCTAAATCCTCTTCAACTTAAACCTTTCAGTGACGTAAGCTCGCCTCTTATTTCCACGACCCTAGGGCAGCTATTCCTGAATATCGAACTAAGAAAAAAAGACTGACGTAAAATGTGACGCTATAAAACCACGTGACCGGCTTCATCGAAAGGCACGAAAAGCGATCTCGAAAGACACTCCGACCCACCAATGCAAAATGGCCGATTTCTCACCGTCACTCGGTTTTACGACGCACAGTTGGTTAGTTACTCACAAAAGAATGGCAAACCTCCTCTGCTAGTCTCCCAATATCTATTTCCGCGTTCAGTTTTACAACTCATTACGTTGGTGAGGAAGATCCGTGGATTTCGCCCAGCGCAAAGCAAGCTCTCCTGCGTTCTGTTGTGTTTGCACGACAGGTGTCACTTTGCACAACTTCGCCAAGAGACGAGCCAACCTTCCCACCTCCCGCAGTTTCATTGGCACATTGACGAGCCTATAACCCAGATCGTAAACCAGCAAATGGAGGTCCTTAGCCAGTTTTAACGCTTTTTTTGCTACTTCCGTACATCACTTTCTTTCTTTCTATAGTTTTTCCCTACGTTTAGCTTTTTTTCCCTTTCCGGCTGGGTTTCGTCCGCACATGAGCTTCGTGTAGGTGCCCCAAACCAATTATCACGTTCTCCTTTTAGTTTCGCCACTTTTTGTCTCATACGGTTTCTTTTTAAGGCCAACAATCGAAGGATTGTGCTCAGTTGCACTTTGGCCATTTCCACGCTCGGTTCCTCTTTCCCAGCGTTTCCCATCGCCCCCCAAACCTGCCCCAACCGAACTCGGGCGATAACTGAAACATCCAAAACCCATTGTCGAATTTTAAATTGGATTTCCCCCTGATCGACCATGCTCCCATTGCACGTCCTGCTCGTTCTCTGGTACTGGCTGGTAACTCCCAGTGCCGCAGTCACGACTTCTGCCCCCTGGGACCACTTCCTGGCCAATACCTCGCTGGATCAGCGCTGGTTCGACTTGGGTCGCCCTTCCCTCGATTCTCATTTCGTCTCCCAAGCTGTCAGGGCCTACGACAACTTTTACGCGCTCTTCTACCCCAGTACTGGCCATACCGCCTCTAACCCACGCTTGAAACGTGACTCCCAGGGAGCCGGTACCTTGGACCTGGACGCTACCGGCCGCTCCTCGTACGCCTCCGCTTCCTACGGCTACGGTGGCACTGGCGGCTCCTACGGCTGTGCTTCTTCGGGTTGTTGTTGCAAGAGTGACTCTTTGAATGACCTGTTGCCGATTCTTGCCTTGATCGCGCTATCGCTCTTGCTCTTGTACCTCATTCAGCGAGCCAACAATAACAACAACACCGGGAGAAGAAAGAGAAGTTTCGGAGCAGACGACGAAGATGGTAAGTTATCTTTTTTCCCCCAAAACTTTTCCTTCTTTTTTTGGGGTGTGTTGTGAGGCTTAATCTGGCAACAGATGTTTCTCATACGAGACCTTGCCAAGAAAGACGCGAGGGCTTGAATACGTCCTAATTGGCGCCCTGGCAATTGAATTGTCGAGTCATCTTGCGTTCTTTAATCTCCCTTTCTATTGTATATTTTTTTAAAAATTAAACGCTCGTCTTTGAAGATGTTGACGGCAAACTTCGCCCAGCCTTTGAGTTTGTGAAAACTATCGCGGTATCATGCTTCTCACCATATTTCTAAAACTACCTCTGGTTATCTACTGGTTCCGACTTATTGGTTGAAATCCCGACGTGGAATGCTTTCCACCTGGCTTCCTCTAGTCTTCGCAAGCCACTTAAGGACAGGTTAGTTGGAGGCCAGCGTTGTGTAATTATTACAAGTAATGGTAATTTGTAATGCCAATTACTTTTCTTAAAGTAGTTGTAATGTACTCTTTAAATTTTTCGCTTGTTGAAATTTCATGTACTCATTACATTTTACTCTATCTAAAATTGTAACGTAATTTACTTGCAAATTTAAAAAGGCCAAATAACATTACAATTACAATTACTTTGGTTTCCTAGAGAAAAAGTAGAAAACCTGTAAAGAATGGGGGAAAGGGAAGACTCGAGTGCTTTTGAAGTACTCATTTGACATTAAAAATTGATTTGTAATTAGCTCGTGTAAGTAGACTTACTTTACTTTTCGTTGAGTTAAAAATTTGGAAAATTGGAACAGTTTTCAATGTAAAAAAAACATTTTAACCGAAAGTAATGGCCAAGTAATGCATTACTTTACAAATGTAATTGTAATGTAGCGATTACTTTCTTTATTCAAGTGTAATTGTAATGTAATAGTAAATTAGAAATAAAAAGTAATTGTAATGTAATAATATTTATTTTCTGACCAATTACACAACACTGGTTGGAGGACACCAAAGTTTTCGTAGAAGCTAATTGGGTTGGAACTCGTCTAAACAATCGATGCATTTCTAAACAATACAGTGTGACATATTCCTTCAGGTTCTCCTTGTCACGCAGTGCTTCCCACTTGTTGGTTGCAATTCCAGTTCGTTCCACTTGTTGGGGCGTGTTCCTGCCATGGAAGTTTGGTTACGAACTGAGTGAAAATCGTGCCTACTCACTCACATGCGTCCCGCCAAGTGTGCGAACTTGACGAGAGATTCTTTTCGTACAGCCATCGTAAACAATAGACGCGGCCCAAGGTAGGAAAGCCGCCACTGCTGTCAACGACTTGGCTCCCGCTTTGACTTTGAATCTAACTATTGAGTTCGCTTCTAACACGCCCAGCGTTACTGTGAGTCAGGAAGAATTTTCTGCGACTAGATCCCCACACTCATCCTATTTAATCGGAGGCCAAGGCACTCAAGGGCCCGTACTTTGTCGCGCCTAAGCCTGAGTCCCTCAGCTTCATCTCCACTTGGTTCGTCTGCCAGGTATTTGAACCCCAGCCTTGGCTCTAATCCTTCCGGTATTTTTCTCTGCTGAGGAAATGAGACGCCAGGAATCGAAATGCCTATAGAAACGTCAAACTCTTTAAAAGGCAAATGTTTACAATGCGTTGAAATTATATGTCTGAAATTGTTAAAGTAGCCTTCGAAATCAATCTGAATCACACTGACTTTGACAAAAGGATTGCAACGAATGATCCAAGTCCGTCCTGCCTTTGCTCTTAATTGACTTGGGCCCAGGCCTGGTAGGCAGCTGACCTACCTCCCCGAATCTTTTGGCTTGTTCGTTTATCCGGACAATGACGACCCTCTGTCCCTGTGGCCATCGGAACACCTTCCCTTTTTACTTTCCACTGTCATCATAAAGCACTCCACACCGAGAGGCCACCACAACCGTTCTCTGCGAGTGCGTTTCGCTCGCCGCGGGGCAGTTCCGGGCAGTAGTAACACTCTCAGTGTCTATCGCTCAGTCGACGAAAAACCACCGACTGCTGCCTAACTGGCCGCACTGTTGTCATCCTTTCCCACTGGCCTCCGACAGTCTTCACTTTCGTTCGTTAATTCGGCATTATGCAGTGGGTGACATTAACGGTGCTAGTGCCTTTCGTCCGCAGTGACTCTTCCGGCCACCAAGTTCTCAGCGACAACAGCTCCACCACAGCCTTGTTTCAAAGCCGACAGTTGTTTTACAACAATCGCTACGGGGGGGGCAGTGGTACGGGGGGTTACGACGGTTTGATGGGCAATTTGAAAGGCTCGTTCACCAATTTGGCGTCCATGTTCAGCGCCAAAAGTAGTTCGAGTAGTGGGGGCAGTTATGGCGGCGCGGGGCAACAATGCTGCGGCGGCAGTTCTTATTCGAAAGACAATCAGCAAATTTTACCCGGTCTGGCCCTGGCTGCTTTGTCGTTTTTGCTATTGTATTTGATCTTCCAAGCTCGCAACGCGAACAATGGCCGCCGCAAGCGAACCGCCAAGTGGCAGGCACACTCCACTGAAAAAGGTAACAAGGAATCAACATTCCCAAACCGCGCAACGGAACGGATTTCTTTCATATTGGCGAATTACTGAATCGCAATGCTGTCCTTTTATTAAAAAGCTGGTCTTATTATTATAAAAAAAGCTTGGCTCATGGTTCAGGTTTGCGTTACCCAAAGCTAGGGTAGAGTTTTGGGGGAAACGGCAGCCATGGCGCTGCTGTCGAACTGACGCTAGTTACTTGTCAATCTTTGAGGGCTGGGGAAAAGTGTGAGGAATATAAGTTCATTAATAGGGGTAAAGTTAGTTAAAAATAACGGTTGGAAGCTCAGCTCGCCCCGCTCACTAACAATAGAGGCGCCCTCGTCGACAGACGCTATGGCAAGAAGTTCGCGAGAAACCTCAAATGAGAAGAGCCATGTCCATGTTTTCTTAGGCAAGGCGACAAGGCAATTAATGGTGCCATTAAGGCCTGAAACGACTGCAGGACACGTTTTCTGCCATTTAATCTGTTTGCCCTTCATATTTCCGGAGCTACGCCCTCCCCCCACACACTCACACACGCGCGAGCAATCATGAGAAAACGCACATGAACTTCGGCGTGGCGTCCGTCACACGTTCGGAAAACAGCTATTACTGCTCATTCAGTCAACCGTCGCCCAGCTCCGCCCCTTTCGATTGGAGCATGTGCGCCCACTAACGGTGGTGGCTGGTGCTTCTCTGGAGCCTACCCAAAACTCGAGCGTGACTTACGGACCAGTTAGTCTGCCGTGTCCCGTCCTATCAGCCAGTACTGTGATCGTCCGTCCAGTCCTGCGTTATCCCCTGTGGAAAATTGGGTGATTCTGCGCCTTTACGCAACCATTCCATTCGAGTTGTTCGCACTTTGCTTCCAAATCTTCCATTCTTCCATTGTCGACGGCCATGCAGCGACTTGAGCCGAAATTCGCTTTGATTTGCGGGCTAGTTGCTGTGCTCGCTAGTCACACGGCCACCGAAGAGGGCGTGGCTGTAGCCCCTACGCCCAACGTGACCTTAGTGGACCTGATTACCGAACTGGCCACGCACCTGAGCGCGCTCTCCAACTCGCGGAGTGCCCGAGACGTGGACACTTTGAAAGGTTTGTCCCGGACTTTGGAGCACGTACCGGCCGTGGTGGCAGGCCGCCGTTTTGGTAGCAGTGCTGGGTTGGGGGCCGACCGCAGCAGTTACGATTACGCCTTACCCTCGTCCTATGGCGGTAGTAGTTACGGTAGTAGTTACGGTGGAGGGAGCTACGGTGGCGGCGGCTGCTGTGGTGGCTACGGCGGCTCCTCCACCAACGATCTACTACCGATTTTAGCCCTCGTCGCCTTATCTCTGTTGCTCCTTTACTTAATCACGCTCGCGACCACCACTACCCCTGCGGGTCGCCGTAAGCGCGCTGTCGACGACGACAATCTCCTGGGGGACGACGATTCAGGTTAGTTCTCGTCAAAGATTCTAGGTAAAAAGAATGATCGCTCAGTGTGTTTGGCACACTTCCAAGCTTCAAAAGCTTTGGGTGGTACTAAAAGAACCGGTGGCAGAAACGTATAAACGTGAAATCTAGGTCTTTAACGGAGATCTGAGGTGTCCGAATTCAGGCTTGGAACGAAAGCCGGTAAAGGATCGCGCTTGGTTAACTGCCCGATTCGACCCACGAAAGGACGACAAAGTCGAAGACACCAGACCTTTACTTGCTCAGTCCCACTGGTCTCAAAACCATGGCGATGGCAAAGTGATATGGTCCAAGTCCATTCACTTGATCGTTTTCAGCCACTCTAGAACCGTAAGGTTTTAGAGCTTGTGTAATGCAGTCCAAGGAAAAGGGTCCTATACTGACGGCACAGCACTGGGCAACAATGAAAATTTCCCATGGCCAAGGCGCTACTGTGAGCTACGGAATATTCGCCGCTCAAGCAAGTGCCGTTGACTTGGGTCGCTTTCGCGCTGAGCAATTTCATTGTTGCACAGGGCTGCTAGCACCCAGTCGCTGGCTGGGTGCGCTGATTTATGTCGAGTGTCGTTTAGTCGGAGATCACCCCATAGGTTATTATTCACTTATACATGGCTATTATTCGCAAAAGAGGCAAGACTGCTTCAAGGGATTTACGTCTACTCGGGCAGTTGTCTAAAAGTGAAGTCTTCAAAACTTGCCTCCAAATGAACATGACAGGGACAGAAACCGGCAGGTTACTGGCGAAGACGTTCAACTCCGCCACCCTTCCCGATTGTTCAATTGGGCTTCCTCAACTAAAATCATGGGAGAGAAAACCTTACAAAATCTTCCCCAGACAAGACAAGCCGGAGCCCTAAGAACGTCTGAACGGAAATCTGTCACGGTGACTGTCGAAAGTGTCACACTTGACTTCCTGGACTAAGTTGGTGATCACTCCCTTATAACAATGATATCCCAGTCGGCCTAATGTGTTCTTCCCGTACCCGAGCATTCCTTGGTTCAGAGCACTTGGCTCCGCCCCTTAATTACACTGTTCTTATCCAGGAACCCAAGTGCACGGCCCCTATTCCTTTCGTAATGACGAAGCAGTTGAAGAGTAGCAGATGCGTTGTCCTTCCTTTTTTTTTGCTTTTTAGTAACATTCCTCGCCTCCTATTTTCGCTAGTCAACAACCTTCAGGTATGAAATACAAAAGCGTAACATACTGAAAGTTTTCCCATGATCAGGTGTTAAACGATGAATTCTATTCACGCCATGCGTCTGTATGGTTAAACATAGCGTCAAGCGCAAAAAAATGGTCATGCGAAATTTATGAGGTAAAAAATCTTCCCACGTTTGCAATTCAGTTAGCTACGGAGAATACGAAGCTACCATGCAACCGAGCAGAAAATTCTCCCCGTTGAGAAGCTTAACAGTCAAATTGGCGTTTTCCTTTCAATTCTAGTATACATGTGTGAAATTGTTTATGAAGTGAACCGCTTCTCACGCCAAAGCTGTACATAATTTCTGCAAGCTCAATGCTTTACACAGTTACAATCTGAAAGAAAGCTGGAAATCATACGGTCGCAGACAAAGCCGTCAATATTTTACCTACCAACTTTGCCCCAATCAACGAAAGCACTGTAATCGAAACACCGCTCAAACTTGCCATGTTCAACATCTTACTTGATAATTAACATTTCAGAAAAGCCAGGGAGAGTGAAAACCAAGCAACCGCGAAAACGAATCGACTTGAACAGCGAGTCCAAACAAAGAGCCTCTATTGATGGGCCTCGATTGGAAAATCATTCGCACAGCATGAGTAGCTCCGCTTGCATGCATTAGCCTGTTTTTTTTTGTTCCCTTCCAGTAAGAGGTACCGCCATCGTCCAAACACCAACCACGGCGCAACTGATCTTCCGACTCTTCTCTACTATCTCATCTCCACGAGGACACATCAACGCATTTTCTTCCTTCGTTATTCTCAACAATGGTAATTGTTGAGAATAACTTCGTTATTCTCAACACCTGCGCTTCCATCAACGACCTTGTTCTACCTTAAAAGGACAAGTAACAACGACATTGCCAGGCTCCTCGCTTTTTTCCTCTGTGGCTTTTTAGAAGCAGTATGTTAGTCATTTTAGCGGTCCTGGAAAAATCGCGCGAAAAATGCCAAAACTGTTCTTACGTCCAGGCTCACGTTAGATTCTCATTCATCGCTTGAGAAGCGAACCAAAGAACAAAAAACGACGGCGTGATGGCAAGATTCACGAAAGCTATCGCAGGCGGGTTTTATATGTTCAGTCAACTGCTATCATTAAGCCATTTCGCTTGGAAGCAGTCGAGAAAGAAAAAAAAGAACAGCAAGACGCAGGGCCGTAACCTTGCTTCTCTCGCTGGCTCGTAACAAGTGATCTATGGAAAATGACGCGTGGCATTAGGGGAAGTTCACACTGGGCGCCAAGAAGGCCAACGGGAAACGCCAAAAGCAGCGGCCCGTAACTTGGGGGATTCGAGAAAAGCGTTTAAGTGCATTGACACTTGAAACTTTATGATGTGCTTTTTTGAACGGTCATCGCGACTCGTGATGTCGTCTTCACGTATGCCGGGTAGCCAAGGTGACTAACCCTGCCTGCTCAAGCTTCAAGCCCCGCCCTCCGTGCCTAGAAACCCGCGATCCGTAGCCTCCCCGTCTCGCTCCTAGCTTCCCTATTGGTGGAGCCGGCTCAGTCTCTCCCGAACCGGCACCGACGACGGACGTGTTTCTCGTGCGCGCGAGCTTGCAGCTACCGCAGTGCACTCAGCCAGCCACCGTTCGAGTGAATTTCTTCGTTAGTGTTTGAGTTACTCTCGATCCTCCTAACAACATGAATCTACGGTCAACCATGGTGATTGTTACCTCAGTCTTAACCGTTTCGATTATTTTAAATCTCGAGCCTACAAACAGTTTAGCCATTGATTCGCCTCTGCTCGCAGACAGTGAAGAAGAAAACGCCGACTTTCTAGCCTTGTCCGACTCTTACCAACGGACAGAGTTCAGAGTGAATGCTAGTGAACTGCAGTGTCACGGCGAGGAGTGCGGGAACGTAGCTCACGCCCTGCTGAGTATTGCCCAGCGCTTTATCGAACCCCACGTGGTCCTGTACAGCTTCCGCGACAACGGCAAGTTGCAACGCCATACGCGCGCCAATGACTTTCAGCCCACGAGCGATGTAAGCTTCCTCAACGCCACCGGCCGCAGTCGCACCAATCCTTCAGCCAGCGATTTCTATTCGGCGTATTTCGCCAACAACCAAGTCCCGAACTTGAATCGCCAAAGGGGCGCTACCCTGCGGACGCCCGCGGAGCCCGATACCTACGACAGCACGACAGGCGAAGTCCGCCGATCCAAGTACAGCCAGGCGAATCTGTTGGCTTTAGCGGACGACAGCTACGCAGGGGGCGGGACTTACAGTGGACCGGCGTACGAAACGACCGCGTACGATAGTTACGGCGGAGGCGGTGGCTATGGAGGCGGTGGTTACGGGGGAGGGGGCTACGGGGGGTATGGCGGGTACGGCGGGCACCAGTGTTGCGGCAAGAAAGACTCGCTACTGCCGCTGCTAGTGGTCGGGGCGCTAGGGTTGCTGGCTTTCTATTTGTATCTGCAAAGTACGACCACCCCAGCGGGACGCCGACGACGAAACGCTGACGGGAGTTTCAGCGACGAACTGGAAGACGAAGAGGGTACATCTCCTATACCCTATTTAGCACTCAGACTTGTCTTTTCCTCTTCCTAACCGCTTTCAAATCACTGTAACGGCGTAACTCTATGGCGTGGTCGAATGGTAAAAGACAAGCTGCCGTTACCCGAGTGCTAACTTATAGCACTGGAGACTAAGCAGATAATAGCCTCAATTGTAGCCCAGTCTGAATTGTCATTAGGAAGCTTCCAGTGACGGGATGCGGCTTAGTGCGATAGGAAGATGCAGACTACACACCTTGCTCTGTTACACAACTCACAAGTTAAAAGCGATAAGGACTTGCAACTTTGATTTGCACAATTTAAAGATGAGAATTATACCGCAGTTACGATTTCTAGTCTTAATTATCGCCAGGTTTCAGTTCCCCAGGTACTGGTAATGGATCAGTCGAAATCTTACCGCGTTTTTGTTTGGTGTTTGCTTTCCTAGTGATGCTGGACGGATCCACGTGGCTCAGCTTGATCCACGAGCTGTGGGAGCAAGACGGCGTGGTAGACGACCCTTCTTGTGCGCAACACACGCTGTGTCGCATGAACTACTTGGCCATGTCGGCACCGGGACAAGCCGGTTGGGCGGTGTCCTTATCCAGGTACTAAACTCTTGCCGTTCTAATAAGCGGCCATCGTCGTCAGTTTTTCCGACTTGACCGTGAAGCCTGGGAAAAGAGAAACATTAACTCCCATAAAAATGTGTCTGTTTACTATATACAACTTCCGTTGGATTCCACAGTATGCCGCTATCGTACCTACTCCACAACCGACATAACGGAGGCTTCAGCATGTACATGGACGCCGCCCTCTTGGGTCGCACCGGAGCCAACTGCACCAGCCTCTTCAGCAGCTGCCCACGCTTACGTTAACGACCTGTTGCGTTCCGTTCCAGTCGTCTTCTTTTACCTATTATATAAAAGGAGACAAGTCGCAAACATGAGACCACGCACAATATATCTCAACGTCGTCCTTTATTTATTGTTGATAATCATTTGCACGCGTTGAATTTTGTTTCGATTGTATTTTTTGTCGCCCGGTCAAACGAAATCGACTGCTGGTCGTGTCATGTATTGTGTAACGTGAATGTTCGACTGAAACCCAGTGAAGTGATAACTAATGTTACCTATGATTTTTGCTCTGAACGGTTGGGGTGGTTTGGGTGGGGTGGGGAGCAAATTGGCGCGCCTTTCAAAATTGGGGGCCATCGGTGGTTAGATTAACCTTTATTTGACTTTGGCAGAAAGGCGTTTTTTCGTTTGGTGTGGCCTTCTGCGGGTGTTTTGTAAGTATAATCCATGAAATACATTCCATTAACCGCAGAAATGGGACTGATTTATTAGTTTGTTAGTTTTGAAGTAGGAGGCGATGAGTCCCTGTTAGGACGCTAAGAGACTTCGTGGGGGGAAAATTAACTGCCGTGCTAAACGGAAATGTATGTAAACTCACTGAAGTACACCCTCATTGAGCAGCTAGCATATAAGGATAATTCAATTACTACATGTAGGTATACGGCATCAGAGTTGGAGCCTGACCTGAACGCTCTATCCAACCTGCAAGTTTTGATTACGAAAGTTATGAAAATATCCAGAAACTTACACCACTGGTAGCTAATGTTCTTGTCTAAATAACACGTGAAGACAAAGTTCAACTTCAAGGTTGTAGTACGATTTGTTGTTTGCTTAGCAAACGCTCAAATGTGAGCACAAAACGTGGAGTAAAACCGAAGAACCCATGTAACCGCGGCAAACAATAAAGCAACGTAATAAAGCAATAAAGCTTTGTGCGAAGTTCGGCATCAGCGCCACGTTTTCTTGTGCCATTTCGTAACATTAGGTTAATCAAACTTATGAGGTTCATTTAATTATTGCCGTAGAGAGACTCGATTCTGCCAAGATATGTAGCAGTTTAATGTAAATGTTACTTTTACCCAAATATGGCGCAAGGCTTAAACGCGCCTTGACGCGTTGCGAAGACTCTCCGAGCGAAGTTGAGAGTATATTGGAAAACTACACCCTACCAAGCTCGAATTCCAAGCGGTAGGGCATTTAAGTTAACTGTTGCCTTCGCTATGAGACAAATAGCTGAATCTGGCTCAGTTAACACTCGAATATTGAACACAAAACACGAAACATAACCGCCGACTCGCACGGAGCAATGAAGCAAGTTGGCGGTTTTGGGTGGAGCGGAGCTTTTCGCAAGACGGAATTTTAATCGTCGCATGGCAACCATGAACATTCGAATCATTTTTGCTTTATCAAACTTGTGGCTTGAAATGGCCATAAACATGCTACATACGCCCAAATAATGCAAAAAGTAATGGGAAAATATGTCCCCAATTTCTGCTCATTGAACCTAAGCATGTAAGATTCCCCGATTCGCTTGAAACTTGAAGATATACGTACTACGTAGTGCAATACTCGGCACACACGAAAACATGATTACCATGGTTTACAATGATAATATGAATTACGAAGGATGATTAATTTCAATACATACGTAGCGATAATAAGCTCTGGGATGTGTGTATGATAAATTTCCCTACTTAACGTTTTGAATCTTCTTCCGGCACACTGCGCGCATACATTTACTACCAGCCGTGAAATTCTAGAGAACAATGCTAGTGCGAAAATATACGTAACAGGTAGTAGGGATAAATAGGGCGTATGCCAATCTTAGTACATAGTTCCCACCGGTAGGGGAGAGCCGCCATTGTTCGAACCATTGTTATTGTTTGATGTTTACATCTGTGTCTCACGTGGTGTTAAATTGCCTGAATTGGCTGAATTTGCTCTTCGTTTTCGACAGACAACATTTTACATAACATTTCTTCTTTCCTATGTAAGTTAGCCACGGCTTACTAAAAAAGTATGAAAATAAGAACGACGGTCGTATACTGGTGACAGTGCTTAATGTAAACAGTGGTTCGAACAATGGCGGCTCTGTGTCCTAATGTCCTACCGGGGGGGAATTATGTACTAAGGAGTTAAAATATACTTGAAAACCGCCTTTTGTTTCTCAGATAAGGCTATATACCACTGAAATTTCTACTCACCACTTCTCATGCAAAACGAAACCCATTCCCCGAAAATAATACTATAAAACGTTTAAAATATGACTGCCTGCGGTTTTTCATTTCGTAACGGATGGTTTGGCACGGCGTGATCGTCCCTTTCAGAAAGATGAATGAGTTTCATTACACCCCGCAATTGCCACCGCAATTTCACGCTTGCCAGTCCCCAAAGCCCCTTTTCAAGTTTCTATTTTCCTTTTCTATTTACCTCGCCCAGAACCAAACAATCCCTTTTTTTACCTTTACACCGCACGAAAAGACCACGCAACAAGATAATTAGCAGTGTGCTTGGGTTTTCTATTAAAGAAGGGCAAACAAACCTTCCTGGTTTGAAAAAGGGGCATACTGCTATCCCTATAGCGAAAGAAAATACTCCATCAAATCAGCTTATAAATCATTGACTGTGACTTTTATTTATAGCTCTAAAAAAGGGAGGAAATTTTTCTTAAGATTCTATTCGCTGAGTTTCTTCACTAAATGCAATGGCGTACACGTCGCTGTAATGCTCCACAAAATGGACTTCTAAGCCGTTGCGAATAAATTCCGGCAAATCATCAAAGTCCTTGCGGTTCTCTGCTGGCAGAATCACACAATCTACCCCAACTCGTTTGGCCTAATCAACAAACAACAAAATAATTAACACGTTAGACGAGCTCCGTGTGCGCCATTCGTAAGAAAAACTACTCACAGCAATAATTTTTTCCTTAATGCCCCCTACAGGCAAAACTTTGCCGGTGAGCGACACTTCTCCGGTCATGGCCAAGTTGTGTCGCACTGCTCGCTGCATCGCCAGAGATAAAAACGCGGTGACAATCGTACATCCTGCACTGGGACCGTCCTTCGGCGTCGCCCCCTGCAAAACGCAACCAAAATGGGTGAAAATCCCCCCCATCAAAAGCAATTGGACCCCTTGGCGTGAAACGCCCGCCCTAATGGCTCCAGAATAGTGCCATGCCCACCTCTGGGACGTGCAAATGCACGGATCCTTCCTGCAAAACGCGGTTCTCGGGGTCTCGGTCCATCAAAAACCGTTTGGCGTAGGTGTACGCAATCTGGGCCGACTCCTTCATGACGTCACCCAACTGTCCCGTCAGTTCCAAACTGCCTCGACTCGGCCGTTTCTCCTCGTCGTCGTCCTGATCGGCTCGGCTGGCTCTCTTACGCTCGCGCAAGGGCCGCGACAAGGTCGTTTCGATAAACAAGGTCGATCCTCCTGTCAAAACAAAGTACGTCAGCCTACTATGCCCTTTCTTTTTCCTAGAAGCTAGTAGTCATACCCATCGCGGTCCAAGCCAAGCCCATGACCACGCCCGGGGGCGTGACGTCGTACATCCGGTCGTGGGTGAAGATGGGTTTTCCGACAAAGTCGGACAAATTCGCGTTGCTGATGTCCACTTGTCCGATTTCTCCCTTCACAATCTTGAACGCCGCCTTGCGGAAGATCTAATTGAAAGCCACACCCCCCGGCGAAAGGAATACACGTTAGGCCCAACAAAAGTTTGACAAAATCTCGTTTCCTACTTTGTCGATCTGCTTCTGCAAGTTGCGCACGCCGCTTTCACGGCAGTAGGCTTTGATCAAGGTGTAGAGCGTGCTCTCGTCAATCTGGACGTGGTGCTCGTCCACGCCCGTGTCTTTGCGCGCTTGGGGGATCAAGTACTTTTGCGCGATGTTGATCTTCTCTTCGGCCACGTAGCCGGAGACATCGATCATCTCCATACGATCGCGCAACGGCTCGGGAATGGTGTCGGTCACGTTGGCGGTGCAAATGAACAACACCCGCGACAAATCCACCGGCACGTCCAAGTAGTGGTCCATGAAATTCTTATTCTGCTCGGGGTCTAGCAGTTCCAGCAATGCCGACGACGGATCTCCTTGGTAGCCCCTGTTTCAAAAGTAATTAATTGAAACTCATCAATGGGCTCTAGATCAAAAATTACGTAAATAACATTCCAATGTCAACAACTTTAAACTGACATTCAACTTAAAACTGTATCTTAATAAAAAGGAAGACTTACACTAATTTATGTCAGTAATGGCAAACTATGTCATAGAGCTAAAGAACAATGCGAAATAATAACGAATAATGGGTCAGATCCATAGTCAAGCATAAATTCAGGGCCCAACCTGCCAATCTTGTCGACTTCATCGATGAGAATTAAGGGGTTCTCTGTTTTGGTTTTCTTCAAGCACTGAATGGCTTTGCCCGGCATGGCTCCGACGTACGTCCGTCGATGGCCCTTGATTTCCGCCACGTCCGTCATCCCGCCCACCGAGAAACGGAAGTACTCGCGACCGAGCGCGCGCGCAATGGAGCGCGCGATGGAGGTCTTGCCCACCCCGGGCGGCCCGTACAAGCACAAGATCTTGCCCTGGGTCGTGCCTTTCAACTGGCTCACCGCGATAAACTCTGCAAGCAAAGGATGATCACTGCTCAACTCCAATGCAGACCGAGCCTCAGTAACGTACCGAGAATGCGCTTCTTGACGTCTTCCATGCCGTAGTGGTCCTCGTCCAGGATTTGGCTGGCTTGCTGCAAATCCACGTTGTCTGGCGAGCGCACGCCCCACGGCAGCGTGGTCAGCCAGTCCAGGTAGTTGCGGGTGACGTTGAACTCGGAGCTGTGGTTGTCCAAGAAGCCGAGTTTGGTCAGCTCTTCGTCGATCACTTCCATGACGGCCTGGGGCACGGCCTTGTCCTTGAGCCGCTCGCGGAACTTCTCTTCGATGGCGTCTTTGTCGTCCTTCTCCAGGCCCAGTTCCTTCTTGATGACTTTCAGCTGCTCTTGCAGCATGTACTTGCGGTGCTGCGCCTTCACTTTCTCCTCCACCTCCCGCCCGATCTTCTGCTGCAGTTTGCTCAGCTCCAGCTCTTTCTTGAGCAGCGACAACGACAGCATCAGCCGCTTGGGAATCTGCAAAACCAAAGCCGGATATTCTTAGCGTCACCGTCACAAGGACAGATGCTACAAGGAATTACGTTGGTTTCCTCCAAAACTTGCTGCAGCTCCGCCGGCTCAGCGCCGGTAAGCGCGGCGCCCAAGTCCGACAGGTACACCGGATTATCCACCACGCGTTGACCTTGGTGCAGCATTTGCTGAATGGATTCGCGATATAACGGGTTGAGCGCAATGATATCCCGGATCGTTTTGATAATTTCCTGCGTTAATGCCTATGAAAGCCACGAAAAGATGGATTAGTGTTTCGTTATCAACACTTCTTTGCAATTTTAACATTCTCGTGACTCACTGAATAAAAAACAGTAAATATTAAAACAATAGATACATACTAAATAAATAGTGAATAAATAACGGATACGAATACGAGATATACAAAGGATTCTCGCCAATTTTATTAGCAGTGTGTGAATTACATCTTCTTGTCGTACTTCAATAAACGTAGATCTTGTTGCAATACATCTTGCAATTATACTATGAATAAGTTATGAGGTATTTTGAACATGTACACTGAAATCCACTTACTTTGACTTCTTCTGTGAGCGAGAAACTCTCGTTGGTGACGTTTTCGACTTCAACCATGAGCACGGAAGGATGTTTTCTCTCGCTCGGCATTTCGTTCTCCGGGGTTTTCTCCGTTTCGGGAGCCAAGGCAGGCTCCGCCTCTTTGATAGCTGCAGCCAGGCTGTCTTCCTTGCCTAGTCGCTTTCTGGGCCGCTTTCGGCGCTGGCTTTGGTTCACGTCTTTGGCTTTGTCGTCTGTAAAGGTGTGAATCGAAGTGTTATGCAGAGGAAAACGCAGTCGCACCACTATAAACCCTTGGAATCAAACTTTTCCCCGCAATAAATTCGCTCATTTCCTGAAACTGTACTTAGTTCAGGAAAGAAGACTTTACCTTGAGCTTCTTCCACGGCGTCTTCTTCGTACAACGGACCCAAGATCTTGATTCGCCGGTGAGCCATGACGATCATGCGCAACTTGTCTCCTAAATCTTGCAATTCGTGGATTTGCACGAACGTGCCCACGGGGTAAACGTCATTGACGTCGTTGATCACTTCGGACTCCGTACTGAAAAGCATACAAACGAGGACTCATCAATTGTCTCAGCTTAATTTGGTGAGTTTCCGCATTTCAGCAGAAAAAAAAATGACCCAAACAGAAGGAAGTATGAACCTTTCATGTCGTTTCATGAAAACGCCGGCGTAAGGTTGGTTCAGCCGGACTTTGCGGCGGATCAAATCCGCCAAGGACTTGTCGCTGACTTCGACGATCTTGATAAAGCGCGGGAAAACGGGATTCCGGTTGATGGCGATCAAAGGAACGTTGGGCCACACGTCGGGGACGGTCATGGTGGCCGGTAAGGAATGGACGACGGTAGGATTATCGGACGAGAAGCTGCTGTTGGCCTCGACGCCCTCCTCGGCTGGGTGATCGTTGCCATTACTGCCGTCGTTGTTGCTGGCGCTGGACGAGTAGAAGCGTACGGAAGCGAAAGCATTGCGAGGATGGGTGGCGAGAGCGAAAGATGATGAAATGGAGATCGAGTTAAAGCTTCTAGCAGCTTCTACCAAATTTCTGGAGCTGCCACATATACTAGTCGTGAGGTTATGGTGGCGCAGAAGACGATGGTTATGGTAGGGCAACACGGGTTTCTGACAGAAGAGTTGGATAGAACGTTTCCAGAACGTTCCATGTTTGGCGGCCAATTGTAAAGCCATTCGAAGGGGTTTTCAACCTGCGGCGAGGTAATGCATTGGTTTTAGAACGTTTAAAATAATTTAAAGGAATTTCTTACCTGCCAGAATTCAGTTAAATTACGAAATTCTGAAGAATCTTTATTTTAAAAGGAAAACAAATTACGTTCGTAATAACGTCACATGTATGTAATCAAATGGTTGCTATGGTGAGAATAGAAGCTAAGGGTAAAAGCTCTTCAGATTTGGTTAACTTTGATCAGCGCCTCTAGTGTTAACTGCATCCAATTTGAAGTCGCTGCCGCAAAGTCGTGAGAAATAATTGGTAAGCCGATAAAGTTTTGTTTGTTCCTCTTTGTAATATTATGACACTACCAAATTTTGGAGATTTTGCGGATAAGAATAGAAATATCAGTGCTATTAATTGTAACTTAAAATGTCTTGACAACTTGTATATGAAAGATAAGACGATTAGAAAATGTATCTTTCCTTCCCAAACGCTAAAAACAATTTCTGTTTTTTTTATAAACGGAAACGGGAAAAGTATTTTCAGGATTTTGTGTTATATCATTTTAATATTGACTTCCAGATTCTTTGTACAAATAATGAATAACTACATCTCCCTTCGGAGTTTTCACGAGTTCTTGATGGGAAATAAGAAAAATGGCCGCTATTCCGTACCCTAAACACGGAATTCCTACGAAACCAGAATTTTACACATTATTTAGCGTCATCCTTTTAAAAAATATCACTACATATAGATCTGACTAATGCATACGAATACCGAAGTTCATGACTTTGATGACTCGAAAGAATGCATCTTCCATCCGAAGATCGGCATGCGGTCGTTCGGTGCAGTGATATTTGATGAAAGGGTAACACCCTGTTCTTAGAATATGGAAGTTTCGTTCATCCACCTTCCAATTAAAGTGAGACATGCCCCATTGGTCATCTTCAATGTCTTTGTAACGGACGAAATACGACGTCCAGTTGGCTTTCGTCTGGCGCAAGCAATGCGTTAACACTTCGGAGGATTTCGGTTTTTCGCCCTTCTTGGTCGCCTCTTTCGGGTAGGTTTGTAAATTCTTCACAAGCTTTGCTTCGCAAAGTGAAAAGTTTTGCATAACGGACAGAGTCGAGACATTTCGGTGAAGACTTCGCAGCATCGGAGTTCGTGGCGCTGCTGTAACCTACAAAGCACACCGGTAGATGGCATGAAAGTTCATTCTAATCTCAATTTCCGGACGAACGTTATCGTAAGCGAGCTCATGTTGTTGTTTATTTTGGGGCGTCGTTGCCCTACTTTTTGTAATACCAGTGATATAGTCATCCAAACGCGTGTAAAATGTTGCTGGAAATAGTTCTGTTCTTTTGCATAGGCATAGGAAGCCTGGTACATGGCCAATTTTTGAATATTCGTGACCACTCCTACCTCGACCTTTACAGAAAAGTACGCCTTTTTTTAAGAAAAAATCAGTATAATCTAATTGCTTAGGATGTTAACTCAAACCTCGTCGAACACAAAATGCTAATGTTTGAGTTAAACTTCAGCTAATCTACATCATGCCTTCGGGAATCTCGAAATTTACCTGAAAAGTCTTCTTGTTTACAACTATAAACGCTTATCTCAGCGACGAATGAAGTCGCCGAAGGCGGGGCTTAATCGCTGCCAATAGAAACTCTTAAAGAACAAATAGATATCTATCCAATTCTTCCGTTTAATTTTACGGAGTTTGTGGGTGAATGGACACAAATCTTTGGATTAATATTCCAAATTGTTTCAGATCGAAGCCAGAATAAACCCGGGATGCAACGAAACGCTGTGTACCGAACATGGCGTCACGATATTGCACCTGAAAGCCGTGGGGCAGTCGGATACTGTCCATTTCTTGTGGGATTTCACGGCTGTTCCAACGGTGGTGATGGCAAGAACTGATCACAACAGCAGTTTGGACATTAACTGGGACGCTTTGGTGGCTGGAAATGAGACAAATTACATTCGTTTCACCGGCCCGCCGTTTTATTACGCCGCCGTCCTTATCACGAAGGTAAAACCCCTGACAAACTATTAAAACAGCTTGTAACTACAGCATCGTTTTACTAGTTCTGGGTATACGACGACATTGGGGACCAAGCGCAGTTTCCGCCCTCGAATGGATCAGTATTCGCGTATCCAACGGATTCTATCCGCTTTAGTTTAAGTAGTGTCGAGGTCAATACGACTAACACGTTCGCTGCTGTATTCAAATCCGCCGAATCCGAAGAATACGGCACCAAAGCAGGGAATTTTCAGTTTTCGGTACACATCCTCCGCTATTTTTGCTTATTTTATTTTATTTGATTGAATTAGTTAAGCACGAGTGGACTAAGAGACCGGAGCCCGGTTTTACCGCACTTGATGCACACAGAAAACTCGACTCAGGTGGATATCATTATGGAAAACATGGCTTTTCCGTCCAACGTTTCCCACCCTCGCGTGGCGGTCGAGGTGGCGCTAGTGAGCAGTGAGTCGCCGCAGCATGACGTTTCTTTGGCGACGCACAAAAGCATGGACGATGAATACACCCCAGGCGTATTCGAAGTACGCTGGATCTTGCTTTCCTCCTTCAACCTTAGTTTCCTATTTCCATATTTGACATTTTGTCATTATTTGCTTCGTTTTCGTTCATTATCTCCGTGGATTTGTCATTATTTTTCTTCTGTTGTTATTTATTTCACGGTACTTTAGCTGTGGAAACTAGCCACTGACGCTAACGCTCTTGGCGACGCGACGTTTCTGCAATGGCGGCCCGTATCCTACACGTCGCGCGCGAGGGATATTGCGGATTCTACGGCGGTTCACGTAGGAGCGGTGAATCTCAACACTTCCGCGTCGAGCGTTCTACGAAGCGTAGCGCTGCGGGGTTTCCTGAACGCGTCGCTGGAAGCGCTACTGGTAGCGAACGTTAACGTTTCGTTCGGCGTCGAAGGTGACGGCTTTTACTCAGCGAGTAATTACACAGCTTGGTAAGGAGCATGCCTGAAACGGCTTAAAGTCGACAAGATGGTCTAATGTAAGGCTTTGTTTTTTCTTATAGGACGGTTATGGCAGGCCTAGGGAAGCCCACAGAAGACGGGCTCTCGTTAATGGTTGTGCTGGTCATTGCCATCGGCTTAGGCTTACCCGTTCTCATCATACTCGTCGGAACCTTTGTGTTGTCGATCAAGAAATGTACGCAAACAAAAGATGATTTACTGTTGAGTAGTTGAGTTCCGTCCTCCCATAGCGTTCTTTTCCTTTGTAATACAGTAAACTCTCTTATTTATGACTTGCGTCAATTTGAGGCTTTAAACTGTTTTATACAGTACCAGAATGCAATATTGACTATATTGACTTCATCCTTTCGCGCTCCGCCAGGTGGCAGGATATACGTTGTATTTCAGACCATTTCCCGCTATGTAAAGAGTGTAAACATGGAATACGTGGCAGAAAAGTGGGATTTAATTGTGCTTTCGGCAGCTGATGAAGATCAGAAAAAATGCTTCGAAAAGCTACTCGCGTTAAAGTATGAAAACTCCTCCCATCCTAAGTTTGAAACTTTTCGCGTAGTGGCAGATTTGCCCGGCAATCCGCTTGGAAATGGCGGTTCAGCGCTGCAAGTACTACAAGTGCTTCATAAAGAATTTTCGGATAAACTTTTCGACCTACAGATACTCTTCATACCGGCGGGTATATGTTCGCAGTTTTTTATGCACTAACATTGCCTGTGCACAAGCTTTTATAAATATTCTGTCCGTGAATTCGATGCAAGCTAAAAGTTTCGTAAGCGATTTCGTAGTGTTTTTCTCTCACTAGGTGGCTTTAGTAAACGACTTCCGAGTTTGAGCTGTACCGGCAAACTATTTCTTCCTTTGCCTATACCTTCCGAAGGTTCTGATGACGTCACACTCTTGGATGTAAAACTAAGACAAACTGCGCCTTTTCTTCCCTTTTTTAAAAATGGCGGATTTCTCCTAACGGCTTCGGACGACATTGAAACTTTCGCGACCGAAGGTCGATTATCCATTCATTTCATAAGCGTTGACGTATTTGAAACTTAACGCGACACTAACTTTTTAGGTCTAAGTCGCGTAATCTTTAATGACGACGATGGAGTAACCGCGATTGCCCATCCATCAACGGTCGCAATAGGTATCCTAATACGAATCCATTTCTGTATTGAAGTGCACTGAATGTAGGAAAAACGCATGGCGTTTATGTACTGGAAAGTACCAACTCTAAAGAGAAAATTTGGGTTAGTACCACGAAAGAAGTGTTACAAAAACCGAGCTACGAAGTTATGAAGTCAAGAAACGCCATTATTAAAAGTAAGTTCCTATTTTGTGCATTCGAGAAACGCACGTTTTTTAAGCTATTCTCCCAGGTCCAGATGGCGGAGCAGAGAAAGTGTACACGGATAGTTTCTTCTGGTGCGGTAAGAACGTGGTAAAGCAACTGGTCCGGTTCTCTTCCACCGAAGACGTGTTCAAGTTCGAGACTTGCATGTTTGGCGATTTTTTAACCACCATGGGTTCAAACGTGGACAAGTACCACTCCCAAACCTTTAAAATGGACGCTGTCTTCAGCAGTCCATTAATGAAGATGAAAGCCCGATTCTTTGAAGAATTCCAAGCTACTCGTTTAAACGTGTTAGTACTCGAAGATTCCGAGTTTTTCCACCTGGGGACTATGCAAGAATATCTGGAAAACTTGCAGCCGAGTTCCCGCCTTTTCTCGTTCCTCAGCATGCAGAATCGAGTGCGTTGCCACTACAATAATCCAGGTCCCAACGGAGTGGTTATCAACTCCCTAATTAATGCAAAGCTAGTCGAAATCAAAGGACATTCCATTGTCGAGTTTTGTCGTATTAGCTGTCCCCTTATTATCAACGAGAACGTTATTCTCAGTAATTGCGAGATCTCGGACCTGCCCAAGATGGCAGCCATTCCGCCATCTTGGCTGTTCCACACCGCCGCGGTCTCCAACGGTTTTGTGACCATGGCTGTGCACGTTGCGGACGATGTCAAACACGCTGTACCGGCAGAACAAGTCCTAAGTTTACGCTACGGCAGCAAAACTATGAAATCTTTGCTACCGGAAGACTACCAACCCGATTATGAAGAGAACGTTTCGCTCTGGAATATTCCGCTGTTCAAAGTGGAACGTTCCATGGCTCAGTCTTTTGCCGCCACTTACAAAATGATTGACAACTTTCTACGCGATCTGAAAGAAGTTTTCGGAAGCGGAGAAAGGCTAAGTTTGAAAGACATATGCAGAAACAAGCGGATTGACAGGTTCATAGATTATAGGCGGGGCTTGTTGCACGAGATTTCGGGCTTTTGTTGAGTTTTCCTTTGTTTTCTGGCGTTGCACACACTGGTGTGGTTTTATGTACCTAAATCAGAGGCAGTACAATCACATTACATGGCAAGTATTATGAAAACCACGTGTTTTGTCGTGTTTTAAAAGTTCCCTTAGAAGTGTATTTATGAATAAGGCCAGATTTTCGAAATATCACAGCGAAAAGAGCTGAGTGGATGCCAAGCTTTCGTTTTGGAAAAATAAACATTCGTCCATGAGATTTTCTTTCATCATGTGTTGGAAGCCACAGATTCTGGTTGGCCACTGTCGAACCCGAACAGTGAAGGGAAATTCTCGGGTTTGCCCAGTTCTATGTACAGGAAATATAACAAGGGACAAAGTAACAAAACAATTAACGCCAAGCCCAGGACTTGCAGCCAACTCAAGCCGCAATCCGCCCCGCAGTCGGCCGTCGCGTTGGACGCTGCACGACTGCGGATTCTTGGCGGTTCCGGCCCCGAGAGGGTGCGGGTGGCATCCCACTGCTCGGTTTGCCGCTTGAGGCGCTCCAAGTCTTGGTCTACGCTTGCTAGGAAGGCCTGCCCCGACGGTACGCCGTTGGGCGTCGCTGTGGGATCCGTTTCAGTTTCATAGTTTAAATCGACCAGATTGGCAGTAGGGACTATTCGGTGGTTTTCCGTGAGCAGTGAATGGATCTTGACCGGAATCTTGATCGAACGACGGGCGTAAAACTCATTCTCTTTATCAATGTTGTTCTGCCGCTTTAGTTCGAAAACCTGTCAAATATGAAATAATGAACAAGAGACTTTCAGAAACTATTTTCACACATATTTACGAAGCATTATGAATTGGAAATGTCTAGAAAAACTTTGAAAAGTAAATGGAACGTGTACGGGTATCCGGTACAGCAGCGCTAAGCCTTGCAGCGTTTCGCCTGGTTTGATCTCATGTTCAACGTATTCCAATGTAATATCAGAGGGCGTCCTCGTCAAGCGTTTGCGTTTGCTTTGCTCTTCGGAAGTGAACTTTCGGCTCAGTTCGGGAGGGAGGGGCGAATTCCGGACGCGGAGCTCTAAGGTTTGTTCTTCGAAACTGGTAGACGGCTCTGGGGAGAAATCTGCCGCGGATGACGCCAAGAACGGAATGCGCTCTTCTCGTTCATGGTTCAGTCGAGAATCACTCCTATCCAATCAAAACTATTAAAATTACTCAATTAATAAAATTAATCAATTAATCAAATGTTCTACGTTTTCTTTACGATGAAATTGTGGCGTATGTTAGTTAGATAAATAAATCTTACTAACTCAATGTGAGAAAAGGTGACGAAAAAATTAATGCCCCAAGGCTGTTTGCTAATCCTGGCGGATTGTAGAATTCGCATTGCAGGTTGCATGTATTCAGGGGCGAGTTTACTTATTTGACATTTTCTAAAGAGTGAGACTGCTTTTGCAGCCTAAACGTACGAGAATTAGAGGATTATTTATTATGCTGTTTCCGATCTGGAAAACTAACAAAAAAATTTCAAGTTGTATTTGATACTTTTCCTTAACAGTATTAACTTATTTTCCAGAGAAATTACTAAACAATTTACCCGAAGTTCGAGCTCAGGTTCTGGCTTCCGGACTATTAAGAACTCTCTTCACACAAATTTCTTTTCGCGTTAGTTTCGAATAAACAAACTCTGCGATAAATTTTGTTTCCTTTAAACACGGCGACAACAAAAAGTTGGGTCATTACACTTACGACTTTGTCAAATGTACTTACATTAGCGGTGAAAAAAAGGTAAGCCGAGTTTTGGAGGTCTCCTGTGAATAGAAAGAAATCGTTCCTATTGTCTCACTTTATCCACGCAAGCAAATGTTTATTTCATAACAATTATCAGGACCAACATTTTAGTTTGTAAGTCCCCGCTAAGAGGTCTCTACTGTCTAGGTTTGGCGCCACCAAATGGAGACAAGCATAATCTTCGGATATGTATTCAAAAATTATTTAAAATACTACAACTGCAACATAATTTTCTCTGAAATTATAAAAAATCTCTTAAGTGGATTATACGAGCCCAAGTCAGGATTCATGCGTCCATTGGGGTTTTTTCTTCTCTGCAAACGCTTTCAGTCCAGCCTGCGCGTCTTTCAGCTGCAAATTTTCTACCATTACTCTTTCTCCCGCTCTATAATCAGACCTTATCGTGAGTATCTAGTACTGAATAACAATCTTAAGCTTACTGAAAGGCTTCTTGAATGCTCAGACCGACTTGTTCATTCAAAAACTTCTTGCCTAGCGCCACCACCGGCCGACTTTTGCCCTTCAAGCTCGTAATGATGGTTTCCGTTTCTTCTTCTAGTTTCTCATCGGGTACGACACGACTCACTAGTCCCGCTGCTAAAGCCTGCTGGGCGGATATGGGAAGTCCCGTGAAGAGCATGTATGCTGCCACCTTGCGAGGAACTGCACGTACTAACGGAATCCCGGGTGTTGAACAGAACAACCCGAAATTGATGCTACCGAAACGAAAAGTCTTGGTATGACGTAAAAAAAAGTTCTATTCGATATGAATTTACCCAGGGGTGGAGAACTGCGCCTTTTCTGAAGCGATGACAATATCACACATGGCCACAAGTTGACATCCCGCCGCAGCCGCTAATCCCCTTACTTGACACAAGATGGGGTAAGGCGTCGCCATGATCGTTTCCATGAGTCTGGTACACTGTGAAAAAACTTCTTCTTGCTTTTCTCTTCCACATTCGGCCGTCTAAAAGCAGAATATGACAAACGTTAGGAGTAAGGCTACCTTTGCGGACATACTAGTTCTTTTAAGTTGTGGCCCGCGGAGAACACGGGTCCATCGGCGTTCAAAACGATGCAAGATACAGAGTTGGTTTCTTTAATAGCGGCGTCTAATCCATTAATCATGGATAAGGACAATGCATTTCGATTCTTGGAGCTGCTGAGTGTAATACGTTTGACGCCATCATCGACCGATACTCTCAGAAGGTCCGCAGTACTTGGCGATACCGAACTGGAGAACCGCCTACACCATCTAACGGGAGTTACAAAAAATTACAACCATCATTTTTATTCTTTGTCGAAAATGTTCCTGATAGTATCGAATAACACTAAATGATGTAAAGAATAGTATAGAAATAACAAAAACGGACTACACAGATATCCAAAATATCTCCAATTCACCCAAACACGTTTTTTATGTTTAAACCTTAAATTACCTCATTGTTCTACTCCAATGCAAGGCCATTTTATTAACTCAACTCCTTCAACTGCTTGTCGGTACCAAATCGGTGGAATCAGACACTGGCTTAAATTCCGCCAAAATCGGTCCTGTTGACAAAGTCCCAGCTCGCGGTTCATGAAGCAAGCAACTGAACGTTTGCGGATCGCGTTTCATTGCGGAAATCTCCCTGGGCCGTTGCCATGGTCACCGCTTGATGACAAAGACGAAGCAGGTCAATTCAAAATCGCTCTTGCACAGTGTTTTGCAATGACGATCTTTCCGTAAAGTAACCGACTTTTTTCCTCAGCATGGCCCCTGACAAACCGAACAGAAAGCCCCAGCCGCCCAAGTTGAACAACGAAGTCTTGTTTTTACCTTGTGAATGGGTGAGTTGTGAGTATTGCACCGATAACATGGACGCTTTTGCTTCGCACGTCGGTCAACATGGCGGGGATATTGAAATTACCGTTATCGAAGCTGACTCAGACGCACGACAGTTCAACTGTTCGTGGAAGGAATGCAGCTTTAATACACTGCATCAACAAGAAATCCTCCGCCACTTGTATTACCACGCCTTCCACACGAAAGTGAAATGCCTGGGCGCCAACCTCGTGGCGAGGTTGCAGATCCAGGGCTGTTTATTGGAACCCAATACGCGGAACGTGCTACCGCCCTTGCCCGAACCCTTCCTCTGTCTGTGGGCCAAGTGTTCCTGCGAATTTCTGAACGTTCAAGCCTTTTTTAACCACGTGAGCAGTCACGCCAATTCCGCCTCCAAAGATGGCCAAAATAGATTCCAGTGTCTCTGGGAAGGTAGTCTAGCAATTCTTTACGTCTTTAAGCAACCAGAATGTTTCCTCCTTATTAAGTACAGTGTTTCGATCTATTCTCAGGTTGTACCGCCAGTACGGCTTCATGTTACAAATTAAAAGACCATTTAAGATCGCACACTCAGGAAAAACATGTCGCTTGTCCCGTTTGTGGCGGAATGTTTAACTCCCGGACAAAATTTACTGACCATTGCATTCGACAGTGTCAGATTGAAGGTAATTTCCTCAACTCGGACTGAGCCGTCACGATTTGACTTTCATTGGCAGATATGAAACATACCTGCAAGACGTGTGGGAAATCTTTTGCGTCCGAACGATTCCTCAGGGATCACACGCGTCTCCATGAAGTCTTCCATTACTGCGAGCTGTGCCCTGAACGGCGATTCCGTACCAAGTTCGAACTGACGAGCCACAACGCGTACAAACACAGCAAAGAAAGACTCTACGCCTGCGAGCATTGCCCATACGTGTAAATCAGTAACGTGAACGTCTTGGCATAAGTCGACGATGCATCTAACCCTCCTATTTGTCGATTCTATAAAAAACTGCTACGTTACAGAGTGCAGGTTCTCGACAGTCAAGTTCTGAATCTTGCACATCGTCGAGTTCTTGCAGGAAAAAGAATCGTAGGTCAAGTAGCACATTATGGTCGATCCATGGTAGAATGAATGTCGATGACATCACTTCGCTCCAGTCGCATGACGATTTTATAACATTGTTTACTTTATAGTGATGTCGAAACTTGACCTTCCCAAAGAATGTTATTTAATTGATTTAAGGTTACGGAGCACCTAAGCGTAGTATAGGGGAATAGCATACTAACCGGCGTCGGCGATTTCGCCAAAACTACTCAGTGTTTAATGAAACAATCTCGACAGTAAAGTTCCGGATCATAATATCTAGTGCACGTCGTCAATACTTACTTTAAAAAGTTCTCCGTAAATTTATGAAAAGCGCGTCAAATTTCAACTTTCTTGCAGGAAAGCAATTTGCAACATTTGATCTCAAGGCTCATTAGAGCCACCTGATATTTTTAACAAAAACGGAATTCAGATCCGAGATTTAGTGTTGGGAGTTGTCACCTAGGAAATTTCAGAAAACTATTTAGGTGATAAACCTGAAACTAACCGAGGGATTTGAATCCGTTTTCGTGACTAATTTAAGTGAACGGTGCCTTAGTGTATTGTACCTTGAGTTCGTATATTTAGAATGCTTTTTACAAAAAAAGTTGTCATTATATTCACTTTTTCAGATTGACTAACAACGTTTTTAAAAGAAAAACTCGACGATGTGCACTAGATATTACGATGCAAAACTTAACTGTTGAAATATTTCCATGAAATACTGAGTAGTGTTTCTAAAATCGCTGACACCGTTCAGTATGTGATTCCCCTACAACACGATTAGATTGACCCTGGTCTGAAATGAAAATTCTGCATGTAGACCGTAAAAATTTTTCGCAGGTGACTGTCAGCTCATTATTGACTTAAGAGACCCAAGGGTTACACCTTATTTAGCTAAGAAATTCCAGGATTGGTCGTAAACCTAAAAATGTCAAAAGACCATCAGTTTTATTGGGTATTTATATACGCTGTATGAATTTTCTCTCGAACTGTGGACAGTTTGACATTAACATCTATTTCACCAATAGGAGGGTAAGGTGCACCTACACTTAAATTGTTTGACGGGTGGCTCACATTCACCCGTAATTAGGAACCCAGTATCTCTTACGTATTTATTTTTCATCTACTTATGTATTTACTTCTACTTACTATTTTAACCTATTTTCTTTTTGCATACTTTTTATTTTTTTACTCTTTTTTACTTATTTATTTCTTTTTTACTCATTTTTACTTATTTATTTCTTTTTATTCGCATGGTGCCATTTGTACCCAAATCCTAGGGCGAAAACGCAAAATGATTTGAGGCGGCACGCAGAGAAGCATCTAAGTTCCATTTGGTTTTGTTGCGAAGCCGAAGGCTGTGAGTTTAGCGCCAAGACGATGATAACGCTCAACGACCATATCAAACGAGTGAGTCTTCCGCCTTGGACTTGAAACGAAGCCCTTAAGTTTGCATTTACTGCAGGTCCATGAAGGGATAACGCAACCTTTGTACGAATGCCACCTTTGCCAGCAAAAATTCCGCCACCGTGTCTCTTTAACACGCCACGCCACCAAGAGACACGATCTGAAGCCTGCCCTCGGCAGCACCGCCTTCAAGTAAGAGACGGTCGTCCTCGTCAAATTCCGTCTTTTAACGATGTCTTCTGTAGGTTCCGGGAGAACGAGGAAGGGATTTTCCATATTATGAACGGCAGACCTCAGTCTTCCAATGTCGACGCCAAATAAAACGCTCTTTGAATTGAAGGAACGCACATGTCTTTATTCTGAAGCAATTACATAAAATGCCAGCAACAATCCAGCCCAGCCAAAGGGCAAAGACTCAGCTTTTCTCACTTTCAAAGGGATTCAAGGGCGGCGCAACCCATTTCACAGGAACGGTGGAAGCTAAGGGGTGCGTGTCGCCTTCAGGCACGAGGAACTGATCCCATTCGGCGCGAATACGCACCAAATCTTCCAAGTTCTTTTCGGCGGATAGGTAAAACTCCGGAAAGGCGCAAGTGTGCTGCTCAGGACCAAATAGGGCTTCTCTTAAGGTTTGGATCTCTACATCTACGGCGCTTTCACGCTGGGCGGGAATCTTGGCTTCGTTTTGCACAATTTGCGCCCTCAAGGACGCTTCCTTTTCGTCGTAGCCCTCTTTCCTTTTCGTCAGCAAATGCTTGAGGGTGGCTATGGGCCAAATGATTCGTCAAAACTGTCTCTTTTTTTTTTTCTTTCAATGCCTTACCCAGCGAAGATTCAATCCTTTCAGTTAAAGAGGGTTTCGGGGGTAAAAGGCGTTTCCTGCGTAAATGGCGCAAAGTCTGCAAGGAATTTAACGTTTGCTCTAGCCGTACTAGGTCTGCTTTGTTTTTCTTGATCTCGTTTAATTCTGTTCGACGTTGGCTTTCCCTCTCCTGAAATAGTGTTGACGAACCTTTTAAATGACACACTTCCTCATTTTTTTTTTACTTAGGTGAGCAAGGAAGACGGGACATTGAGATCTGAAAAATGCTGGAGTACCTGTTCGCTTCGTAGGATTGTTTCGCGTATGGCGGCTCTTTCCGCGTCAATCTGTGCATTTAAAGCCTCCCGTTCAATTAAACTCTGCGCTTCGAATTCGCGCCATTTGGCTTTCAAACGTTTTTGGTACCGTCGCTTCCGTTTTCGCTTGCCGAACTTTAAATTTAGGGTCGACAGCTCCTCCGGCGACAAACGGTGATAAATCTGGTCGATTTGTCCCTGTTGCCAAAAACAATCCTTGAATTCCACGCCTTTGGCTCAGGAATGTTCCACTTACTTTGAGGGCTCGAATTTCCGTCGCGGATGCTTCACTTCCATCGGCAGTCATGGTCTGGAGCTTGGTTTGTAAGTTACGTGCGAGGAGATACTGCGATTTAGCTTCCGGGTTCTGTAAAAGCGGATAAAAAGACTAACATGGTGTTTTTTCAGCATTGTATTCTACTTTGGGAGGGTTAACAGGGTTAAGTTGTGCACTATGACGTTCCCAATTATGGAGAAAAGCTTGGTCATACGGTTGCTGCGCTTGCAAGAAAAAGAAATCGGGCTGGCACTCGAAAGTAGGAACTAACGAAGAAATCATATTAAATTCGTATTGAGACGTGTTAGTTTGGGTTTACTGTTGGACATGGTGAAAAGGCGACAGAAAGCGGAATCGGTGATCGTATAGCCCTAAGACTTATTCAGTGGCGTGGGCAGCGGAGACCATTAGCATCATTTGCGCTGTGACGTACTCTTCAGTTGTGGCTAAATCTTCTGCCGATCCCAGAACTTGGATCAAATCGTCCAGGGCGGTTTTCAAGCGTTTGCGGCAATCACTGACCATCATCGACGACTCCTGGATAATTTCCTGCTGCTTCTTTTGTACTGCTTCTTCGGTACCTAGAAACGGAAACAATATCAAAACATTCACACGGAAATGTCAATGAATTTATTGATTATGATTATTGATTAGACTTCCAAGTTTCGTAGGGATGGCTTACCGTTTTCGCTCAGCGTTACAGCTTTTTCCTTTTCTCTCTTGACTTCGTCTTCGTAGGACTGCTTCTCTACTGCGATGCGCTTCACTACATTCGATTTAATTCGAATCGTACGTAAACGCGGATCCGCCATGCTTTACTTGAGAGAAGTGATTTCCTACGAACACTGAGCGCTGTAACCCGCAACCGCGACCCGGCCCCCCGCTGGTAGCAAACTGGAGCCCAGCGAACCCGCTGCTCTGGCTTGACGCCACAGAGTAACCAGAGAGAGGGTTAAGGTCTTTTCTAATGGGAAGTTTGTGTTAGCTTTTCGAAGGCCTTAGGCTAACCCCATGAGAGAGGAGGTTTGGTCAATTCTAGTCTGCCCTCCCTTACAACAGCGGGAACTACAAAAACTCATGTCTAGTTATGATGTCGCGACAACTCCCATGAGTAACTGGCACCGAGCGGCTAATCTTTCAGCCAATCAGCAACTGGCACGGAAAAGCTCCTTCAATTGGGACGGCCTTTTCGCTCCAAAAACTTAACACACCTTTCGTAAAGGAACCCTCTCTCTGGTTACTCTGTGCTTGACGCGGTAAGATACCGAAACCCGCGAAACCGTACTGCGGATTCCTTGAGTTGTGTGCGACTGGCGCGACCCGCAAAGCGCAGGAAATAAATGTTTCAAAACAATTCCATGCCACAGCAATAAATTTCGTTTCCGAATGAAAAACTTTCCGTTTTCGTTTTTACAGAGTTTATACACTGAAGGTGGAACAAGAATGGTACTTTAAAAGTAAGCCGTAGGGTGTAAATTTCACAGGAAAATACGTCTGACCACCAGTGGAGGCAAATATTATTAATTAACGAAGGTTCTATTTTGGTACCAGGCAAAGAGAAGATGCTGTGGTAAGCGAGATTTCCCCTCCTGCCGTGGCCATGTCGAGTGAAGAGTCGAAAGAGAGTAGTGCGAACGCCAGGGCGCATTTCTATATCGGGGAGGACTGCGAATTTAAGTGCAGGTCGTGGCATCCTGATCCGGTAAATCCTACCACAATCCAGTTAACGAGGCTAACGCATTTGTTTACGTTTCCTACTAGAGTGCTACCTGCTCCGTCTGCCAAAACATGGAGCCAGATGGCCAGAGCAAGCAAGTTGTGGTGGGCATCTGCGCCATGAGCAAAAAGTCGCGTTCGAAACCCATGAAAGAAATTCTGTCGCGCTTAGAAGAATTCGAATACATCACCACCGTCATTTTTCAGGAGGAAGTCATCCTCAATGTACCTTCTTTTACTATATGATTTAGCTTCTTTACGACGAAACTTTTCTAGAGTCCCATAGAAGAATGGCCGCTGTGCGACTGTCTCATTTCTTTCCATTCCAAAGGCTTTCCGTTAGAAAAAGCGATCGCCTATGCCAATTTGCGGCAGCCTTTCCTTGTGAACGACTTACCCATGCAAATTCGTATTCAAGTACCGTCCTTAAGCCTAGATTACGTAAATTTTATCATTTTCATCGTGAAAACAGGATCGTAGGCAAGTGTATAACATATTAGAAGCCGAAGGCATCGAAATTCCGCGTTATGCCGTCTTGAACCGCGATTCTGCAAACCCACTCGGTATAAATGAGCTTTTTTTTACCTTGTTATCGGCTCACTAGGTGTCGGTTGGGGTACAAGTCCCTAAAAAAAAATATTGTAAATCTGTATAATATAGATAAAATAGACATAAGTATATTATAATATAATGTACATACAATATATTATTATGTATATAAAAATCTGCACTGAGTATACAGTATTTTCTTTCGTAGATCACGAGTTCGTGGAATGCGAAGATCACGTGGAGATCCACGGGGTGGTTTTTAATAAACCCTTCGTGGAGAAACCTGTTTCAGCGGAAGATCACAATATTTATATTTACTATCCCACGTCGGCGGGTGCTGGCTCACAACGTTTGTTTCGGAAAGTAAGTATTGTCTTTCGTATCTCGAGCACTATCATCTCAACTTATTTTTTCCCTAATTTATTTATTTTTAAAATGAAAGGTAGGAAGTCGAAGTAGCGTGTACTCGCCCGAGTCGCGCGTTCGCAAGTCCGGCTCGTACATTTACGAAGATTTTATGCCCACGGACGGCACCGATGTCAAAGTGTACACGGTGGGACCGGACTACGCCCACGCCGAAGCGCGGAAATCGCCTGCCCTAGACGGCAAAGTGGAACGCGATTCGCAAGGCAAAGAAATCCGATACCCGGTGATTCTGTCGAATCGCGAGAAGTTGATTGCGCGGAAAGTCTGTTTGGCGTTTCAGCAAACGGTCTGCGGATTCGATCTCTTGAGGTGAGATGCGACCTACTTTCAAACAAATTTCTTTTGCACGATTCTTAGGTGTTTGCAAAGGCGTTAAGTAGAGGTTTTAATGACTTTGGCTTGGTTTCCCCCCAGAGCCAATGGCAAGTCGTTCGTGTGCGACGTGAACGGCTTTAGCTTCGTCAAGAACTCGAACAAGTACTACGACGACTGCGCGCGGATTCTGGGCAACATGATCCTTCGCGAGCTGGCGCATATGCTACACATTCCGTGGTTCATGCCGTTCCAATTGGACGACCCGCCCATCGTGCCGACGACGTTTGGCAAAATGTAATCTCTTTGGGAACGCTGTTGTTTAGGGCAGGGCTGGTAATCTTGCGTCTTTAGGATGGAACTACGCTGCGTGGTGGGCGTGATTCGACACGGCGATCGAACGCCCAAGCAGAAGATGAAGATGGAGATCCGGCATCCGCGGTTCTTCGCCCTGTACCAGCAACACAACGAGTCGTCCGCCGACGAAAATGGCGGCGGCCGAGGAGGCAACCACGTCAAACTCAAGAAACCCAAACATCTCCAGGAAGTACTGGACATTGCCCGGGCGCTGCTGACCGAAATCGAAAACAAAACGGCTGATCCCGTGATCGAAGAGAAGAAGACCAAGCTCGAGCAGCTGAAAAGCGTCTTAGAAATGTAAATTTAGTAAACAGTTCCTCATCGATTTTCTTTTTTCTTTTCTTTCTTTTTCCTCTGACTAATAAACTTTCTAGGCATGGTCACTTCTCAGGCATCAATCGCAAAGTTCAGTTAAAGTACCAGCCCAAAGGCAGGCCCCGACATTCTTCGAGCGAAGACGGTAGTATTCTGCCCTTGAATCCTAGAACCACTGTTTTTTTATTTTTTATTGTTTTTTTCTGTTTTATTGAGTTTCTTGTTTTGCCTTTTATGTATGATCAACTACGTACAAATCTTGGTAGAAACTCCGAGCGAGCCTTCAGTGCTCCTTATTCTGAAATGGGGCGGGGAATTGACCCCAGCGGGGCGTGTCCAAGCGGAAGAGCTGGGTCGGATCTTTCGCTGTATGTATCCCGGCGGCCAAGGTAGTATAGCACTGTTGGCTTTCTTGCGTGCGTGTGGAGTGGCAACTGGTTAATTAGGAGATTATGCTGGCAATCAAGGCTTAGGGCTGCTGCGGCTGCACTCCACCTACCGGCACGACCTGAAAATCTACGCTTCGGACGAGGGCCGTGTCCAAATGACAGCCGCCGCCTTTGCGAAAGGCCTTTTAGCCCTAGAAGGCGAATTAACGCCCATCTTGGTGCAAATGGTGAAAAGCGCCAATACCAACGGTTTGCTGGACAACGACTGCGAATCCAGCAAGTACCAGAACAAGTAACTGGCCGGAAACTGTCGCCGTCCCCCTGTTCAGAATGTTTGGTCGTCAGTAACCATTGGGTTTTATTTAGGGTGAAATCGAAATTGCACGACCTCATGCGACAAAATCGCGAACTAACAGCCGAAGACTACGCGCAAATCAATCCGTCCAACGCCAGATCGATCAGCTCCGCGTTGGATTTTATAAAAAATCCGGTTCGGTGCTGCGAGCACGTCCATACCCTCATTGGTCAGTTGATTAAGCAAATCGACGCCAGACAGCGCTGTTCCAAATCGAAAGGTAACACCTATTTCCGAACTTCTCAGGATGTTAAAGTGCTTTAGATTGATTTTGTTCTACGTTTCTTTATTAATTATTGATAGTTATTCCTTTTTAGTCGGTTGTCTATTGTTAGACTTGCATGGGTTTATTTTCTTTGGTTTCTACTAATTATTTTTTTTTCCCCCATAGATACCCATTTGTACCACGGAGAAACCTGGGAGTTGATGGCCCGGCGTTGGGGCAAACTGGAAAAAGATTTCAAGCAGCACGAGTGCGGCTTTGACATGTCCAAAATCCCCGACATCTACGACTGCATCAAGTACGACATCCAGCACAACGCACACGCGCTCCAGTTTACCCACGCCGAAGAGCTGTACCTGTACGCCAAGGCGCTGGCTGATGTCATCATCCCCCAAGAGTACGGTCTCACCGAAATCGAGAAGCTGACGATCGGCCAGGGCATTTGCACGCCGCTGTTCCGCAAGATTCGCTCGGATCTGCTGAGCAACTTGCAAGAGTCGTCGGAGGACGCAGAAGAGAGCATGAACCGGCTCAATCCCCATTACTCGCATGGCGTGTCCAGTCCCGGTCGGCACGTACGGACGCGCTTGTACTTTACGTCCGAGTCCCACGTCCACTCCCTGCTCACCATGCTGCGCTACGGCGGATTAGTCGATGTACGTACCTTCGTTCTTGCGCTATCCATCCTAAGAGCGACACTGGATTGCATGACAGGTTGCTGCTACACTTGATTAGTTTAGTCGTAAGCAATAGTACGAGTTTTTGAGTCTTAGAGAAATATGAATGATCCAGGAAGTGAACAAGACAGACCAAGTACTTAAGTTTCCATTTGTTGCTTAAAGGAGGGTTCGCGCGTGGATGAGGAGTGGGGCCGGGCTTTGGACTATGTCTCGGCCATTTCCGAGTTGAACTACATGGCTCAGATTGTGATCATGATGTACGAAGATCCTACCAAGCCCCCGACGTCGGAAGATCGGTAAAGGAGACTTTTACCTCGCTTTACGCGAGGGCTTTCGGACACATTTTCCCCGCGAATAACGACATTCCTTTGCTATTGGGCAGGTTTCACGTCGAACTACATTTCAGTCCGGGAGTGAACTGTTGCGTACACAAGAACTTGCCACCCGGTCCAGGTTTCCGCTCCCAGCGCGGGAGGGACTTGGTAATTACATCCATTGCATTTATTTCAAACAATAAGTCTAAAATATTTGGGGAAAAATTGATAGAAAGTCATCAAATAAGAAGAATAAAACAGCTGCTTTTTTTGAAAAAAAAGGTGAATGGACTGACAGACAACGATTTCCTTCTATCCAATCGACCGTCCCCTATTAACGAAGAAGACGACGCCATAAGTGAGGAAAACGCCACAGATCCTGACACTCCCGATAGAGTAGGCTTCCTTGCACTGTTGGAGAGAACTGTTCTTTGGAACACTAATTGATTATTATGAATGAATTCATCGAGGGTATTTCACTTTACAGGTGAGTAGTTACCGGGACGGGACCGGAGAAACCCGGACGCCGATATCAAGTCCCATAACAATCAAGTACTGGCTTTTTATGTTACTCTTAATTTCGGTATAGAAGAAAATTAGGATTGATCCTTCTTCGATTACTTTTATAGGAATACTCTTTCAGCTTTTATTATTGTTATGTATTTTTTTCCCGACAGATCTGATTACCAGGACTGGAGTGTAGCAGGATCAGCAGAGCTAACTTACAAGAGCGTGCCTTTGTGGCAAGGACAAATGTGGGCTCCGGAATTGACTTACGGCAGTTTTGGACGCGATACTTTAACGGTGAACATGAAGGATCGCGAGATTCGTCCCAAATCCTTGGAGTCGAACGGTGAAGCTATTGAAGAAATGCGAAATGCGAAAGGTAACCTTGTTGTGAATATGTAAAGTTACAGCTAAGTGGAGAGGAGTGGACATTTTCTTTCCTCTTCTATTTTGCAGATTTTCCGTTACGTCACAGACATTCAATAGCGACGCACCTGAACTATTACTTGTCCAGTACTGGTGATGGGGTTGGGCGTTTGGCTGTTGGTCGATTAGAGAAAAAGGGTACGGAAATTTGATCAGGTTTCCTCGTATTTACCGAAAGAGCGATCAGTAAAGTCGTTTGGCTTTAGGTACTTTAACGGGAAGCTTGTTCAGTACGGCAGTAATCAGCGGATCCTCGTCAGCGCCGGAGTTATCAGCTGTTTTACCAGTGGCGTGTACTTTAACGAGTAAAAATGACTTCAATATTTTCAAGCTATTGTTAATTAATAATTGCATAACGTTTACGGGTCATTCCTTAAGAACTACCGAAGTTTTCATGTACTTGTCTTCAAAAAGCTTTTTCTTTGTCTTTCAGAAGGTATTAATGGCGTGCCGACCATAAGACCGCTGGAAACGCTTCATAATTCCCTTTCCCTTCGGCAAATCGATTCATTCCTGGAACGGATTACAAACGCAACCTATCGGCCGGCTGTCAAAGCTATTGATACTGATTCGAGCCTCGAATCAGAGCATTACCTCAAATTCGAGGGCTTATAATAATGTTCCTCTTCTTTACTCTGCCAGTTAGTTTTTTCGAGCACAAGAAAGAGCAATAGAATTTAAATGCAAAACCTTGTTGTTCTTTTAGGTTTAGTTATTTTGTAACAGGTCCTGAAACTTTCCCACCAGTCTCGCTTAAGGAAGTGTAAGTTAAGCAAAGTTAGTATTGTAAGTTAAGTATTGATTGTGTAGGGTTTAAGTGGTCACACTTTACTTGAAAATGTATTTTTATTTTATTAAATAATGTTACATCCAGAGACCTAATGGTAAGTTATATAACATTACGGCCATGACTCGAGAGTGAAATAAGTCAACCAGAAAAAAACTTAAATTGCAGTTTATCGCGCTGTTAGGACGGCGGTAAACGAGAAACGTCGTATTAGAGCAAAATTCAAGTTTGAATTCTTGTACTGGTTGTACAGTACTCGGCACATAAAACGACCTAAACAAACTGTTGGGTGCCTAACGGCCCGACAGTTGCGCGAGCTGTGTCCCTCTTTCGGGTCTTCCAAACGTTTGTGACCCGCAACAACGCTTCCTCCCAATGGCGTGGGACGTTAGCAATGGGAAGGTTTATTTGGGTCGTTTCGTGGGCCGAGTACTGTACTGGAGTTTTTATAGCCAGAGACGACTAGCGGCGAAAAGATGCACCTGTCGGGCGTAACGCTGCGTGCTTCGTTCTCCTGGTGTTAAAAATGTCCCTTAAAAGTGGGACAAGTGAAGACCGTTCCTTGCTGTCTGAGTACCAGGTTTTTCTGAACAGCAACAAAGTCACGTTGTAAACAAGTCCCACGTGTGAAGAAAGTCGAGTTTCGTTTTCGAAATTTGAAGCACAAGTACAATGGAAGCATTAGGGATAGAAAAGTGGCTAATGAATCAGTGTGGTACACTAGGTAATGAAGATTCGTACGAAACATAGCGTTTAAAAAGCTGAGCATTTTTTATCATGTTTTTATAATCTTGTTTCATTTAGGTATTACCCAACCCTCGGAAGTGCAACAGAATTGCGTTCCACCCATATTGGAAGGTCGGGATTGTATTGGCTGTGCCAAAACCGGCAGTGGCAAAACTTTTGCCTTCGCCTTGCCAGTAGTTCAGAAACTAGCTGAAGATCCTTACGGCATTTACTGTCTCGTTCTAACCCCCACACGCGAATTGGCCTTTCAAGTAAGAGATTCTATTGAGTCATCAATTGAAAACAGCCTATTTTTAAATGCCATATCCACAACAAGGCTTTGGCAATGCAAAAAAGCAGAGGGCGTTTGGCTTGGGTCATTTTTATTGAAAAGTATATTGATTATCCTTGTTTAATCAGGTTAACTATTCACATATAGTGCAGGTTTTCAATGTAGTGCCTAACTGTGAACCTTTCACTTTAGATTGGCGACCAGTTCAAAGTCATCGGCAAACCCCTGAACCTGAGAGTTTCCGTCATTGTTGGAGGCATGGATAGCATCGTGCAAGGCAAAGATTTAGCGCAACAGCCTCACGTGGTTGTTGCTACTCCGGGAAGGTATAGTTTTGTCGTTATCACTTTTTTAGGATCAGCAAAACGATAGCTGAATTTCCTCATTTCAGATTACAAGACCTCTTAGAAACAAACCAAGATATCAGCTTCAGGCGCATCAAATTTCTGATTCTTGACGAAGCCGATCGCTTGCTCGAAGGTCACTTTGATGAACAGGTATAGGAGACAACGCTGTTAAACAAAAAAAACGCTCAGGTTTATTCTGGTGTAGTTACAAAGCATATTCGCAGCTTTACCGCGACAAAGGCAAACGCTCTTATTCAGCGCGACCTTAACCGACACCTTACGCAAGATGAAAGACATGGGCTTGAACAACGTAAGTTAGAAAACTAAGCAGTTTTGACGTACTTCAACAATGTACGATTCAAAAGATCCTGAAGTAATAGAAGTGTGTTGTTAGCCATTCTTTTGGGAACAATCGCAAAGCTCCACCGTGGACACCTTGGTGCAGTCATACGTGCTGACGCCGGTTACCATGAAAGACGCGTATTTGGTTCACTTGGTACGAGAATTCCGCGCTGCCCACCCCAAAGCGTCCATCATGGTCTTTACAGACACGTGCAAGTAAATTCATCTAATTTCTAATGTTCATATCGGTCATCTTAATCATAATTCGGTACTATGACCATCAGTCCGTTCGCTGACTCGTTTAATCCTGCTACAGTATTGTTCATCTTTTGGAGTTCGCTATGCTTCTGTTAGCGTTTTTATTTTGTGTCATAGGAGCTGTCAAGTACTGGGCATGACGTTCGCCGAATTGGGCTATTCTTCCATTCCCATTCATTCGATGATGTCCCAGAAAGCGCGTCTATCAGCGTTGGCCAAGTTTAAATCGAACCAGATCAGGATTCTCATCGCCACGGATGTCGCCAGCAGAGGTAAACGCCCACCCATCTGATTTGCATCCATTCACTGATCTGTGTTACTAGGTTTGGATATTCCAACGTGTCAGCTAGTCGTCAATCACAATGTACCCACCGTACCCAAAGAGTACGTGCACCGCGTCGGTCGCACGGCGCGTGCCGGAAGGGGCGGTACTGCCCTAACGCTGATGACGCCCCACGAAGTCAAGCTCATCCACGCCATCGAAGCTAGGGTTGGCAAAGAACTCACAGAACACAAAGTGAAAGGTAACTGACCTTATTTTAAATTAAAATCTTACATTATCTTTTATATCTCCTAGTAGATCACTCTTGTCAAAGTTTAATTTAATAGTTAAAAAATTGTCATAGTTGTGAGAAGTTCAATCACTGAACCTGATAGAGTTGTAAGTGATAAGCGTCAGAAAATAACTACTCGGGCCAGATTTCAAGCAAAATAGCCAAAGAGAGGAATCTCAAGATAAATAAGTTCCTTATTTTCATATTTTCAGAAAAAGACGTGGCGAAAATCGTGACGGAAGTAATGGTCGTCAAGCGCGAACAGCTGATAAAACTCGACGAAACAGATTTCGACGAGAAGCGGGAAATTAACAAACGTAAAAAGAAGATTCTCTTGGGAGAAGATGTCGACGAAGACGGCGAACCATCCAAGCCCAAGACCAAGAAAAATAAACGCGTTTAAGGGACACAAATTCCAAAAAATTCGCTGTATTCACTGCCAACAGTTCGGGCAATCATTTCCCTCTAAAACGAATAGCTCTGGGTAACTTCACATCTTTTTTCACGCAGCAGTCAGTAAATCCAATAGTCTTTGTTTCTCTGTCGCGTAAGCCGTCAGCTGAAGATTAGGCCTGCAAAGTAGAGAGAACACGTCAGGAATCGTCAAATCATTGATGGCTACGAATGGTTTACTTGTTCAGGAACTCTCGCAAAGTATTGAGAGTATCATTGCTCAAGTACCGCTGCTTGGCCACGTACTCCAAGATCAAAAACGCGCTGCCCAAGGTCCAGTTCATCTTAAACTTTTTATCTTCCCCCTACAAGACAAACACGATGGACATATTACTGGCAATTTCACGTTCACTAGTGGAGTTGACCTTGAGCAGACCCAAGTGGACGAGCAGAGTATTGGTAAACAAGGAAATCGTGCCCTTTTGGAGAGCTAGGTCGAAAGCTGCTTTCATGCAGTGGTTGCCCGCCCACTGCGCTGCGTCAATGTCTTGTTTGGCCGAGTCTGCGTTCACAGTCGACGCGATTTTCATCGTAGTTTCGACGAGTAATCGTAACCTTTCATCCGCGTCCGCTGTACGGCTCTGTAGTGCAACGAAAAGCATGAAAAACGGCCCTGCCGATTAAATCAAACAATAGAGGGCGTGGCGTCACCTGCACGGCAGCTACGAACGACGGACCGGCGGCTGGTCCCAGGAAACGCAATTTCCCACTCGACGGTTTCTCCAAAAACTCTTCAGGCGTACACTAATAAAATAAAGAAAATGAGTCAGGAATATTCTTTCGAATTTTTGTTCACAACAGGGAACGCTCCTATCGTGCAACTATTTGCGACAAAATTTTGAATCCTATATTCCTTCAAGAGCCGAAAAACGCAGGAAGACTTTTGGCCCACACTGTATGTTTAGGTGAATTACTTTTTCGGCCGTGACTTCGGTGGCACTAATATCCAATCGCAAGTTTTCCAAAGCTTTTGTGCTTTCTTCCTCCTCTTCTTCTTCTTCTTCTTCCTCCCCCTCCTCCTCATCTTCCTCTTCTTCCGAGGCTTCTCCTTCGTCCTCACTGTAATCAAAATGGCAACAGTTAAGAGTCTGACAGCGTTTAGAAAAATCACAGGGGGAAAAAAAGTTGGGTTAGCTTACCTTAGGCTCGTGAGGGCGTGGTCTAAGCCCAAACCTTGCAACGTGGACACCACTTGTTCACAGCCGTCCTCTCCCAACTGGTTTCCGTTCAAGTCGAGCACTTTCAGGTGCTTTTTGCCCTTCAAAACGTTCGTGACACGCAACGCGCCCTTGACGTCGATTTCGTTCGATCCGAGGTGCAATTCCTGGGAAAACGCCCACATTTTTTATTATTATCCAGTTACCCACTGTTTTAAAAGAAGAAAAAGTGAGAAAAGTCCGCCGAACCTTCAGCTTTTCGTGTCCGTGGCTGAGGGCTTCCGCCAAAAGGATGGCGCCTTGCCGTTTCAGCAGGCAATCGCCAAAGTTCAAGACTTCGACGTTGGTTAAAGTCGTAAGCGCTGCACCCATAGCCGCTGCCCCCTTTTCGGTGAACGTGTTGTCGTTCAAGTTGATGACACGCAAGTTCTTGTTGCGTTCGAATGCTTGCGACAGGGCCGTGATGCCAGGGAAATAGATTCCATTTTGCGGCATCGCCACTTCCTCCAGCGTACCAACGGTCTAAACCAGGGAAGAAAGGTTAACGCAACGCACAGTAATTTGCGATAAGTATTCATAATTTTTCTAGAGATTTATACTGCAGTATAAATCAGTTATACTGATTTATACTCAATGCCTTCTATTGTGATTAAATTTGAAGTAGAAGTTAAAGTCACACAACTAGAAAAAGTTAAGTTAAAGAGTAAAATTAACCTTAAAGAATCCAGCGAGGGCCGTAGCTCCTTCATTTTCTAACCGGTTTCGTCCCGAAATGAACACTTTCAACTTCATCGGCTGCCCCGCAGCTTTGCTGGCTTCGAAACCTTCCATTAACGTTCTGGCTAGCATCTAGAATCAGAATACAACTTTTCCCGTCAAGTTTGCATACATTTCCTCAGTAACTTTGAAAGGGATGAGAAAGACAAAGATGACCATTGTTAGAAATGTTACCTTGCCGCCAGTGATGCCCAAACCGTTGTTGTTGAGTCGTAAAATTTGTAAAGAAAAGCAGACCGGGCTTTTGAGCAATGCGACGACCCCTTCAATGCCTACTGGGCCAAAAGCGTTGTCGCTAAGATCCAGTTCCACCAATTGTGCTTTGGCTAACATTAAGCCCGAGCTCAGGTACGACTAAGAAAACACAATTTCGGTACAAAAAAATAGAACTAAGGTTGGGCAGCAGCTTTACTAATGCTTGGGGAATTTCATTCTTCATCCGGCCGGTGAACAAGTCTTTCCAGAGCGCGCGGGAAAGATGCGGCTGTGATTCTAACGCTTTGCCCAACGCTTTCGCGGCTTCCACGCCTAACGTGTTGCCTTCCAAGTTGAGGCAGGTCATCTTTGTACAGGCGGTGATGGCAGCCGCAATCGGTTTCACTGCGGAAAGTTTAAAGAAAGTTCGGTGCTACATTGGATTGGCATGATTAGCAATTTACCGGAGTCTGCATTGTCGAGTTTAAGCGCTTTCCCGGTGAAGTCAACTGTTTCTTCAGGTTTGCTATTGTTAGTTGTGCTGAGAGATGATACATCTAGACTTCCCATGTTTAAAACTTTTCCTGTCTGGCCTGTTCAAACTTTTGGCAGTTGAAATTTGCAACTCCACAGGTACTAAACGGATTTCTGCAGAAAACCAAAGTTGTTTACAGCGCGTTAGAAGGTTAAAACCATGGAAACGAAGCTTATGTGTCTTGATCGCGCCGCTAGATGTCTAAAGGTGCTCTTCAGTCAATCATTATGGCTAAAAAAATAATACATCACAATAAATAATAAAGTCATCACTGTAAAGTCGAAGAATTAATGAAACATAAAACGGTAAAAAGGGTTACGGAAAGGCTTAGAAATCTTCTCACAGTTCACCTGCTTCACTGGAGCTGTTATACTTACAGCATATATTGTCTTACAGGGGTTTACAAGAAGCCCGACCATACGTTTACCTATGCATGAAGTTTATATATATGTTTTGGTTCTTTATATGTACGAGTCAAATGGCCGAGTGGTCTAAGCGGTAAGCACCGTGATCACAAGGTCACAGGTTCGATTCCTGCTGGGGTCTGGTTATTTTATATGATAAAATTCCAGTCTCTTGGGGTGGTGGATTTCGACCGCATTCCTCCTTCCTTCTTTTATCCGAGTTTCTCCCTGGCTCGGTACCTGTCTATCGTGCTTACATCTGGAGTACCAAGTGGTTCGGGAAACCGAACTGCATGGGAAACAGGAGTGAGTACGAGCGATAGGAACCGGCTGAAGGGAGGAGCAAGGAAGGGAAGGAAGGCGGAGTTCCAGTTTTTCACGATTTCTGAAGGGATTCCCCTTTGCTCAACATTGTTTCTTATGGAAAATAACCCGGAAAAGGCCTTTCCAGCTCGGAACCGTAACCACGCCCACTTTTTCGAATTTCCACCAATGGGAAGCCGGTATTTCGAGGGGAGGACTACATTTTTTGGCGGGAATTTGAAAAATTATAAATTTTTGGGTGCACATTGTAGCAAAAAATATATAAAAATTAGAATTTTACGTACAATTCGCTGCTGTGATAAAAGGCAATTTTGGAGATGTATGATGCAAGTTAGCGCAGAAAAATAGGAGCGAAAATGGGAGCAAGTATTAGGAAGTATTAATGCTGCGCTTTGCGTTTTACTTCGCGAAATTTCTTTCCACTTTCTGCATTCTTGTCTTTCATAACCGCATTTCCTTTTATTTACATTTCCTTATTCTTATTAATACACACAGTCAAGACAATAATGCAAGATAGACAATAATAGGAAGGCAGTGCCCTTAGAAGTTTAGAATAGACTGGTGGGAACTTGAATACTGGAGAAAATGGTCCGCGTCTCGGAAATCTCGACTTGGTTATCCGGCAATACTTCTCCGATCAACTGTCTCATCTCCAGTCGCCCTAAATCTCCTCTCAGACTCAAAAGGCTCATCAAATGGGGCTGGGTGATATCTGGGAAATTCTTAATAACCCCATGGAGCTCCAAAGTCAAGAATTCGACGTCTTCAATTTTGACCACCTCGGTCAATGCCGCCATTGCCGTCAGAGTCTCGTTCATGCGCTCATTCGGGAAGCCTTCAAACTGCGCCTGCACAAAATCTTCCAGTCGTTTCGCTTCGCTCGACAACCTGTCCGAGAACATCTTCCGCTCTTCGACCGTCTTCAAATTCAGCTTTCGCTGGAAAAACGCGCCCAGATACTTCTTCATGAACAAGTCCTGCGCCCGCTCCAGGACGCGACGCAAATTGGTTGGGCAAAGATGAACGTAGTCCTGGAAGTAGTCACTGAGCGTCGCGAAGATCGTATCGACGGACGCGGAAGACGCCAGCCACTTTCGCGTGCACACGTCTGCGAAATGCGGCTCCAAATCTAGGAATGCTTCTTCGAGTAAAAAGCTTACGGCATCTTTTCGAATGTCCTTTACAAACAAAATCAAACGCATTTCATATAGTAATTACTATTTAAGTCAATTTTTTTGTTTTCGTTTTTTCTTCCTCTCTTTTCTTTAGTATTTATTTTACTTGTTGCCAAAAGGGGGAACTTTCGCTCATATAAACAACAACAAGAACGTACTTGGAATACTTTCTCCAGTTTCTTATACAAAACACTGGCATCTTCCGCACCCTCGTAGCGTTCTTTCAGCGAAGCCCCGAGTTGAATGTACCGGTCGCAGTTATTCAAAATCCCGATGATATACTGAGTGAAATACGGAATCTATAAAGAGGTTGAAACACGAGATATTATCCACGAATTATTATAACTTGGAGAAAGATCATCTTTACTTGGCTTCGATCTTCAAAATAGCGCAGCTTGTAATCATGGACGGCGTTCTTGTAAGCTCCGCCATGGACGATGATTTCCTCGAAACTTTTCAACAATACGCGCTGTATCAAGTCTTTTCCCACGGTGGCCGCCACTTGCAAGTTTTGTTCCACCATTTGGAAAACAATGATCGGCGCTTCCGTGTGGAAATAGCCCTCTGGGTCTTGGACCGGCTCCGCGTCTGCTCGCCAATCTTGCGCTTCGGCAGCTAAAGTTTTCGTCAGCCACTCGTTGTAGTTCGTTCCCATTTCCTTCACAAAGAAAAATTTTACGAAATCAATCCTACGGCTATAAACGGGAAAAAATGTAACGGATTGAAGTCAAATAAGATTTTATAATTATAAAACCTCACAAATACTTATACAAGCAACAAGACCTTTCCTTTCCCTAATAGCTACTTAAATTTTATAAAATAAATAATTCATGTGTCAAAGCAAGTTCAAGAGCTCGTAAGGAAAAATCGCGTCGAAAAGTTAAAATTACTTTGAGGTAATTGACCGCAAGTTGTTTTTCAACGTCTGCGTCGAGAAGATTGCGGATCAAGCTCTTGTCCAGCCCCAAGTCAGGATGGCCCATGAGTTCTTTTCCGGGGTAAACGTGTCTCGCCCAGGCCAACAACGTTGTGTACTCGTTGCTTTCCAGTCCGTTGGCTGACAAATCGCACAACTGCCATAAAATTCGTTACACTTCTTAGACAATCGTTCCTTATCAAGCAACATGTCTTAACAATACAATTTGACTGAAACTTATTTCAATCTTACGTGAGCTTTCAGCACCGTTTCGTACATTCCCATGAACAGGAGCGTCGGATTCCAATGTGGTGGGAAAACGGGGACACACAACGTACGAACAACCCTCAAGTCTTCCAAAATAATTTGTCGCGTCATTTCCAAGTGCCTCACCAACCACAACTTGCTGTCCGAACGCTCCTCAAACTGATTCCCTTCGATCCGCTCCGTCACCGATTCTTCTAAAACGGCCAAACACTTGGCTTTCCACTGTTTCGGACGTCCAGGAGGCATAAACCCCGTTGCAGCTTGTCTCTACATTAATGAAAGCCTTATTACTCTTAAATTCATTGTCTTCTTCCTTTTAAAGCTAAAAACTCCCCCGGTTTTGTGTTTGAAACTTAACTTCACACCTTTGGCTTGGACTGAGTGGCTGAAAACCGGTGAAACGCTTTAGAAATCGTGAAAATGTTCTTCAAACTGTAAACTTGAGTCACTTTGTGACTTAACTTTAGGTTTCTTATTAAATATTAATTTTAATAAAGTTCGTTTAAAATTTGTTCTTTGCTTTAATAATCCATTAAGGTTAATAAATGTTGTTTAATTTATTAGACAGAATGTAATACTTCTAAGGCAAAGGCGTCGGCTTGTTCTTCGCGCTCAATGATCCTCAAGGCGGTGACGACGCCATGTGGTTCTTTACGCACGGCGTTGAGCGCCCTTTTCATGACAAGCCAGAGTTGTTTCGCCAAATCAGCGCCGAGTTTTTCCACGTCCACGAAGTAGTTCATCAACGCCATCTGATTCGCGTTCAGTTCGGCTTGCGTATTTTGGGCTTTGACGGGCGTGCGGTGCAGTTCGAACAATAATGCATCGCGGGCTTGTTCCAAGTCCAGCAAACTTTGGTGCGCGTGGAGTAACTGGCCGTCGTTGATCCAAGCTTGGGTTTTCGCCACGCTTTCGGGTACAGCGAACAACTGCTTCATGTTGTCCATCGCGGCCGCGTATTGCGAGTGTCGGAAGTACTCTTGACGCACGTCCTGGAAGGACTGGACGTAATTGGAAACCGGGGTAAGCGAAGAATGCAGTGTTTGCAGTCTGAAGTGAAAGAAGGTGATTGTTTATGCGTGTTACCAGTTAGATTTGGTAATAACAGACTTGGGTTTGATGTCTTTGACGTCATTTAAAGCGAATTGCAGGTTTTGCAAGCCTGTTCGAACACTTTCAATTTGGCTTTGGACAACCGTTTTTAACAAAGCTTCCATGGAGGCTTTTTTCTGTACCATACGCTTCTTATGGTGATCGAGCTAACATATTTGAAAGAAGGATAGATGGTAATGTTGAAGAGTTGTGAGGTTTAATGAAGTACTTTTTCGAGCTGGTCCGGTCTTTGAAGCATATGAGACACTTGCTTGCTTGCTAAAGTACTCATGGCTTCTTCTGTATTTTTCCAATCCATATTTATGGTAAGAAATCGGACAACGAGCTGTAATTTTGCGTCGACATTCACAGAAGCACAAGTTTGCCTTTGTTTATTGTGGTGGACTGGGGCGTTTACTATCAGTTGCCTGGTAACAGCATGATTGCACGGTTCGCACTTCAAGTGGTTCGCTATACAAGCTCAGGTAGCTTTTCGTTACGTTTCGCAGGTTCTTATCCGCTGGTTCGAGTCCATATCGTAAGAAGTTCCATGGAAATTTCTTTTACAATGCAAGATATGGTACTGAAATTTAAGTTTAAAGACTAAAGGAACCGAGCGAGTTTTAAAAACTATTGAGGAAAAGCAACACTATAATAAAAGAAAACACTAATCGAGCCTAGCGTGGGAAAAGTCATATGGCTACTTTCGGTCAAGCGCAACGTACGTTCGTTATAGATAAGATAAATCAATCTTCCCTCGAAATTTTCAAAATATCGCCTTTTACTAGTCTTAATGCAGTTACCGTGAAGTATGGTCCTAATTCGTATTATTTTCTTTTGTCCCGTCGTGATGCTATTCGTGATTCTACGATCGACGAGTTGCGAGCAGAGTACGCCGAAAGTAGCGTCTGGGGCCGATATTAACATTGATGAAGAGACCAAAATTAACCAAGTGCATAAAGCAAGATTAACCATTACGATGTCTATATAATAATAATTTGTTAATGGGCAAGGTTCTACGCGATGCGGGACGCAACTTGTCGAGCGGCTGGGACGCGCAACTTCTCGATTCCGTAACCGTTGGAACGCTCTCTACGAACTTCGCGGAGAAAAACATGCTAATAAACATTGTAGTCAAGTAAACTAAAAGCTATTGTCACGAAAAATTCTCAGTTGTCCGAATTTTAGTGATCTGATCATCGAAAAACTCTCAGTGTACGAAGTGAAAGGCGTTCAGAAACGTTACGACGAGAACACCATGAGTGTACGCTTTAACTTCCCCTACGTAAAAATACGCGGCAAGTACAACACACATGGAGAGCTGGCACCTTATAGTTCGTTTGTTGGCATGGGAGAAATGAAAATAGCTGTCCACCAAATGGTTACCGAAGCCATTTGCCAAATTCGGGACGGTGAAAGTGAGCCATGATTATTTAATAATAATTATTGAGAACAAAACGACAGTAGTAAGGAAATAATCACTTAAACTGGATGTCCAGCAGAAAGAACGCTGAGTCTCATCGGTCCTAATTTCGATACGACTTACGGCGCCATTGCTGCCCAATTCTCAAACCTCCTAGGAAACGACGAATTAAACTCGAATATACAAAAATTTTCCATCTTCCTGGCTCGCCAAGTCTTTGCTGCCCTGCAACCCACAATCGACCGCAAGTTGACCCAGCATTTCGAGCTCTATAGTCATATCCATTACTACTGGGACTAGTAGTACCCGGCGCAAGATTTCTGTCCTCGTAAGAATAAATCCGCCCTGGTAATACAATATATCCCTCTCTCAAATGTTGCTGGTTCTGCAAGTGTCCAGGTGAAGCTATGCGCTGCGTGCAATACATGACCATTCTTTATTCACAAACGTAATACCTAAAAAGCCTTTATGATCACCATTGAAGTCATTCAACCGTTGAATGTATAATGAAATCATCGACAGTCTCTCCGCTCTTCATCTCTGTTTCACCCAAGTTCTCAATGATCATAAACCACAGGGATGATGCGTCCTGTGCTTGTCACCCATAAAACTCGCCTCGTTTTCCCCACTTCCAACAAGGGTCATCTCACGAAGAATTGTTGTCGCCGCCGTTTTCATGGAAACTGTTCCCGTTGACCACGAACGACGTTCCCAAGCCGTACAAGTGGCCGCAATACTTGGCGTCGTCAATATTGTCCTCGAAGAACATCTAAGAGACACACGATCATCAACCCATCTCGAATTCCAAAAATTACCTCTCTCATTTTAAAAAACGCCATGCCAGTCAGCAAGGAATCGGAGCCTGCTTGATGCTGCGGTCCCACTCTTTCCAACTCGAGCTGCTCGGCTACCTCTTGTAGGCCTCCTTTCAAGTTCTTGCAACTTTTCATCAAATACTACAGACACACATCCATATGGTTGGAAATGGCTTGATTAGAATCCAATAGCTTGTACATTCGAAGGGAAACGTACTTTGACGTCATAAATGGTAGGAAAATAGATCTTGAGGAGCTCAAAGAAATCGCCTTCTTCCTGGGGCAAATTCTGGTCCGTCAACAGCTTCAGCAAGTATCCGAAATCGTAGCCACTGTCACAGAAATGAATAAACAGTCAAATTTCCGAAAAATACGCTAAGAAAATTAAACACGCTTGTGTTTGTGCACAAGTTGTGAAAAATCTAAACCTGTGGAAAGACAGCCATTTAACGTTGTCCATTAACACAATTCCGGATGTCATCAGCAACTCGGCGAAATCCAAAGGATCAATGCCTTCATCTTCGTGTTTCTTAAACTGGAGCCCGGAGTTTTGCAGTAAGTCTATACTATCTTGGGCGTACATGTCCTCCCTGTAAAAAAAGGCAATAAATCTACTGAAGTAAAAATAAAAGAAGAATAGAAACAGCCTACGCGGGTTACTTCAATAAAAGAGAAAGAAAAACAAAATTAAATGAAAAGCAGCTTTTCAAAACGAAACTTGTAAGAAGATACTCTTTTCTGTTTTTCTTTTGCCTTTATGTTTATTTTAAGTTCTTTTTCTTATTTTTTTTTATTTCTGTAACGCGATCGTAGGCAACGCCTATTGATGGCTATTGTTTTTATTATTTCTTATCATAACTATTATAAGGCTTTCGGTGTTACTATTCCTATTTTTGAAATTATACTTAATTCCTTACGTTAAATTGAATTTGAAGTTGAACTGCCAGGTGGAGTATCCCGGCGGGGATTTTCCATTTTTATCGAGGAAGCTTAAACCGAGTTGGATGATCTTTAAAAGGTCCACGTTGCAACGCAAGAGTTGGTACTGGTAATCGGCGGAACTGCGGAATTCCCCAATCGGTCTGGCAACCACTCCGGGAAACTCTGTGTCCTAATTTGGATGAACGATAGATCTAATCAGTGTGTTTGACAGCTATAGAATGTCAGTCCTGACCATCGCGACGTAATTGTAGCTCAGAATTACTCTGCGTATTATTCGAAATTCTTCGTCCAGATTATATGCCCATACATCTCGTATACCACAATCCTCATTCGAGTGGCCTAAAAGACAGGTACTGAAATTGGAGCCAAAGGGATAAGTTTTGGTCATCAAATACCCGAGTTCACAGTAGGCATTTTAGCTGGCATTTCCAACAGTGCCAACTGGAATAAGGTTCCTTCTAACTGGCAGTTTGACACGTTCTTTTGCTTGATTTAAACAACCCCGCACTACACAACATCCAGACGGAAAAAAGAGTTTATGCTCCTGAACAATGATTCCAAACAACAAGCGACATGACTCAACGCGTGTATATGTTCTTTTCGTCGCTAGATGGCACTTGCGTTGCTCTCCCCGCTCGGCGTTCGTACCGAAGCGGGAAGAGAGTTCAATCTCTGCATTTCGGTATCGTGGCATCGAAGTCAATTTCATCAAAATGCACAGGTTCGACACTTCTCTTCTTTAGTAAATACATATAAAAGCGTAGCATTTCTAGATAATTTTTTGTAGACGTAGCGCGTAAGATAGAGTAGTGCATTTGAGTAAGATTGTTGGCAATGAAAAGCTCATCTAGTATCCCGAACGGTAAGTTATGGGCACATGATATGTTAAACGGAAAGATACCGCTGTAAAGTACCCTTACAACAGAATTTCCTTTCCGTTCCAAAGTTAGGGTAGTTTAAAGTATTTTTATTGCCGGATAAAGCTTTCACAATGCCTAGTTCCTATAATCTAATTCAAGGTGCAACTTTCGCATGAAACAGAAGGAAAACAGCAGACTTGACAGCACGACACGAGACAAAGCATATAATTTCACTCTACGTCTGAAGGAAAACTTGCCTTTGTGAAGAATGCCTTACAAGATGCAGGCGAAATTGCGTAATACTTCCGATGAATTCCATTTGGGCACGGATGTTGGAATGTGTGTGGAAACTTCGAGATACGGATCCAGCAATGGGTCACACCGTTTCCTTTCGTTGTTGCAAACGGATATTAAGAGTCTGTTTCAGACAAGAGATTAGCACTCGGGAGTTCAGGATATCCAACGCAACGGGATGCTTGTCTTTCAAAAAACGCTCGGTTTAGTGGTTTCCGTACTTCTCGTTTTGGTGGCAATTGCTGCATTGTACCGGTATAAAAAGGGCTAGACAACGATATCTGAGTATCAGAAGCACAACAGCGAGACAACCTTTCCATTCCATTTTATTGCTCAGAACCTTCAATAAAGTAAATTCTGTGCATTTATATAATAATTAACCTTGTAACGAATACAATCTACTGTCTGTATTGTATTGTAGAGATGTCGTGTCAACAGAGACAACAACAACAACAATATCCTCCGCAACAACAACAGCAGCAGCAACAACAGCAACCAGCTAATACGTGTCCAAGCCAGAAGTCAACTTGTGAAAAGGTGACTGCTTGTCCATGCGCTGGTAAATGGCTAAACTAACATTATTTAGTAACATTTTGCGCTAAGCGGTGTTCCAAAATCCTTTGTAATGGTTCTTAGACCATTATCGCGTATTATCAGAAAGAAAGGCAAGACAGACAAGCAAGTTTTCTGAAAACTTAAACCCGATCGATCAGTGCATTGGTAGTCTATCAATATAATACAGTATCAATGTTACAGTATTGAACGAATCAATGAAATCGGAGAAAATATCCAGATAAATATTTCGTATAGATATTAATCGTACAAGCTAATGGATAGACCTTCGGTTTTGATAGCCATTTTTAACTTTAGGAGCCAATCACAAACTTCTCCTCTCAAGGCTTATTGGGATCAGTATTTTTAAAAGAAAACTCGATCCGATCTCCGCAAATTTTCTAAAGTTTCTTCCATCCGATCTGATCGGTTCTTTTCCTAAAATAGCGCAACACTGCCAGCACGAATAACTAACAGGTTTGCAATGGAAACTTTCACAGGGCCAGTTCCTTTCATCGTGGAGCTTTGCCGAAGCTTGCCGCCTCTGAGCAGCTTGAAAATCCAAGGAATTGTGGGCAAGGATGCTTCTTTCAATATTAACTTGCAGTGTGGCACTTTGCCCCAGGCTTACGAGTTAATGCCAGTTGCTGATCACGTAAGTAACAGCTGGGATACTGGACATCGAAAGTTGCTAACATGTGCTCACAATTAAAGGCGTCGCTCGTTCGCGACGTGGCGCTGCATCTAGCGCCCAGAGCCAATACCGTGGTGGCCAATACTTTAGTCGCCGCCAAGTGGCAGACGGAAATGAGTTTTCAGTCGAATCCTTTCGCGGCTTGCAAGGAAGTGGAGATTCTCATAACATGTTTGGAAGATTGTTATCAGGTAATCTTTTAACGCTGGAGGTAATGATAATTAACATTTTGCATCAGGTTAACGTTAACGGAAAACTGCTCGGCGAATTCAAGCTCCGCATGGCGTGGAATCTGGTGACATCTTTGGTTATCCGAGGCAACTTCGTAACCAAGTTGGTTCAATATACGAACCTCACGGTGAGTTTGAACGAAATACACAGTAGATAGCAGTGAATTAGATGTAATTCAATTTTCTTTTTCGTTGTTAGTTGTTCAAGCCCTCTCGTCCACTTCCATCTGTTTGCTAAAGCTATATTATCCTCAGTGGTCAGTTTCAGTTTGCTCTGAAAGTCCTAACGAGGTTATGAAGATGATACATGATAGTTAACTTGCTTGCTTTTTCGCTTTTTTCATAGTTAAAAATAGAAGTCGTTATCAGACTGAGGACCGAACCTCAATTCGATAGACTGTGCTTGAATTCTACAACTTATTTGTAGTAATGAGCTATTTATCAAATGTCTGTGCTTTGACGGCGGTGAATACAAAACAAACGAACTCGATGCGAATTATTAGTAAATGAACTACACAGTTTCCCAAAAAACGTACCACAGAATGCATTCTAACTATTTCAATACCGCCGACGCTGATAACCGTTCATAGTTCGACAGTTTCCTTCTACATTATACTACCCAATCAGGACACATGATAAAAGAACGACGCCAGGAATTTCGGATGTGGTTTCCTAGGCTTATTCAGTGATAAGTCGGACGTTGTCAATCGCAACGTAGTCATAGTCGGTGGTGCTTTCGAGCTCGAAAGCGAACTAGAACGATTTTGACATGAGAAGCGATAATTTAATTAAACAATTTGACTACTTTGCTGGTATCGCTGATGACTTGTTGAATCGGAATGTAGAGAGGTTCCCACTTGCCTTGATTAGTCGATGACAATTCCGCCAGGGGAAATTCAACAGAATCCGACACAAGCGCAACCTACATCAAGCGTGATCCCCTTAGTTCCTGAACTGCGCACTACGTAGGTATTTACTTTCAAAATACTTGCAGACTCTAGGCAGTTAATGTACACGTCGAAAGCCAAAATATCCCCGATCTTAACAGTCAGTTCAGGGGTTTCCATGCGAAGTCGTACCATATCCTCGAAACAATCGTATCGTAGAGCGCGTGCATAACCCGTGCCCTCGGCGGGACGAGCAATATCCAGGACGGGGTTGAACTCTTCCACTAACCAGCCGGCAGAGTAGCCTAAAGGAATGTTCTTCCAAACGCCCAAATCCAGCTCAAAGTCATTGTCAATTATAACCCCGCTGGAGTTTTTCAAATCCTTCGAAGCCGGTTCCTCTGGCATCAACCTGGACATTTGATCGTAAGCTTGAACTGTTTGAAATTACTCAGTCTGGGGATAGGTGGCGCCAAGTTTGGTTAACGCAAGAGCACGTGGCACCAAGTCCGGCAGATGAATGAAAGTTTGCAAGTTATATTGAAACGGATACCTCTTTTTGTCTAACATGTACCCTTTTGTGACCGGTCCTAGCGAAATAAGACGCACTTCATCAATGGCCACTTTAGAAGTGCCGCTGCCTGTGAAACTCGTGAAAATAATCTATTAAAAATCATACGTTTGTATCATGCTAAAAAGGAATAGCTTCTAAAACGGACCGTTTTATTAGTTTCACTTTGAATATCAAGTGGAACTATAATTGCGTGCCAGACATTATCTGCAAGTGCGTGAAGAGTCGCTATAGTCTTGTCCAGTGGCGTAACCAGGTTTTTTTTTTGGTACGCACTTTCAGGATTTGGCGCCCCTAGTTCACTTCCTCCATAAGTAATTTAAACTTAAAACGCATGCTTATAAATGACTCAAACACCGACAACGAAGTACTTGAAAAGTTAGTTTAATATCACTGGGTTAACAATCACAGGCAGAAATCAATGTGTGATACATGACA